>JARPMJ010001690.1:0-149089 GCA_033366665.1 Phoxinus dragarum | reverse complement strand
CCACTTTTACACACGTTGAACGCAGACACAACAACCTTTGTTCCTCACTGCCCTGTTCAACTGATTCCCGCACCATCTTTAATCTTGTGGTTCTCAATATCATACATTTCTGCCCTTAATTTTATCTCATTTGACAAAACACCGGTGTACCAAATTTCGCAAGCTTGCTTTTCAGACTTCCCCATATTGGCCGCTTATCTGTTTTCTGTGGATTTCTCTTTTACGCGCGTTCTCTTTATTTGTCAAGCTTCCCCGACAAACCCGACCTTTCTTTTAACCCAGTCGGACGGGTTACACTATTAGTGTCCTCCTAATTACGGTTTACCAACAAATCTGTTACGATTGTCTTGGTTCCCCCTAATTAGCTTCAGCACCCAAAAATAACCTGCTCCGTGGTGGAACAATTAATTTCCAGGTACCTATCTGTATGAAATGTCTTGGTCTGTCACAGTTCTCAATTAATTCCAGATTATTTATCTGCTTGAAATATCTTGTTCTGTCACAGACCTCAATTAATTTCAGATTATTTTCCTCGTATCTGTTTGAAATATCTTGATCTGTACGTAGATCTCAATTAATTTCAGATTACGTACCACAGAAAACAGTTCTCAGCCAATATGGTTCAATTTCACTCTTCCCCCAATTAAACTTAATTTAATTATACATTACCCAGAGATATGTTGTTCTGAGCCACCTCGAGTTCTTTTGATTCCAGTGTCCGATCCTCCCGGCTCTGACATCGGCCGGCCTCTCTCTCTTAAGTTTACGAGGTAGAGCTGGAACTTACTCAGTCCAGGTGGCCAAACACCGTCCGATCTCAGGTCCAGGAGGCATCGTCCAAGGAATCCCACTATTCTGACACCAAATTGTTGTGGCAAAAATTCATCGAACAAACATCACTGCGTAAGAGACACTCAGAGTCAAATTATAAAATAGAAGTATTTATTCTTGCAAGAATAGGAGCAGTCTAATACACAGTTGTTACCCTGTGCAGAAGAGTGACACACCCCCGGACAGACTCAACAAGCCTTTTATCTAAGATTCAAGGCCTTCTTCTTCAGAGCCCTCCTCCCACAGTACTTTTCCATCCAGTGGTTTCCATAGACAAGGAAGCCATAACATTAGTTTAGATTCGTCACTAGTTGGCCCCCCCCCTACATCAAATGGCCTTCTGACATCTAGGTCAGAGGTCCTTGTTTGTCTGTTCTCTGGAGTGTCTCTCCCTTCTGCCTTCCCAGGTACATAAACAGAATCTTCTCACACTAACAAGTGAGAGTCACACATGTGACGTTCTTTGAATCATCTATATTTTACTAAAGATCAATGAATATCATAAAATAGCCACTACAAAGGTTACATACGTAATTGAGACGTTCCCTTTCGTCCTGGGAACTCCGACGTGTCATCGAATTGGGATCCCTAATAAAACTCCACGGTGCTGGCCCCTTCCAGCGCCCAGCTAAGCTACCCTGCAGCAGTTTCCTGAATAAGTTGCGGGAGCTAGCTAGGGAATCACACTGCTGTTTCGCAAGACCCACTCAGTGGATATTGGATAACACTGGGAAAGCGTGCCCTAACCCATAAAAAAGGGAAGGGAACGCTGCGGAAGCCCCAGCCTGCCTGAGGAAGGCCTGGAATACACATATGTACTAGCCCAGTGGGATAGAAAACATATGGCAGACCCTGAGGTGGTCCCATCCGAGGGAAGTGGGAGCATACTCAACAGGGACGACAGAACAAGTCTGTCAAGGGGAAGACACAGCTGAACTGCACGTGGCATAAAGGGTTACTGTAGAGACCACTAGACAACACCCAGCAGACCTGGCGCCGGGCGGTCCGCCCACGCCTGGCACCGGAGGGGTGATGGAGGAACTCATAAGGCTCACCGACATTGGGCGCCAACGGAGCAAAAAACGCACGTACCCGGCCGAAGCCCGGAGCGGTGTAGCAAGCCGACACAACCTAATCCCTCGCACCACTGGCCGTAGCGAGCACTCGGCGAGGAAACAGGTTCCACACGTAGGCTATAAAACCTAGCGAACGTGTTCGGTGTCGCCCAGCCCGCAGCTCTATAGATGTCTGTCAGCAAGGCGCCTTGAGCCAAAGCACAGGAAGCGGCAACACCTCTAGTGGAGTGAGCACGCAACCTGGGAGGACAAGGCTCACCCAGAGACTCATACGCTCGGACGATAGCAACCACTAACCAGTGAGCCAACCTCTGCTTGGAGACAGCCTCCCCTTCTGCTGGCCTCCGTAACAGACAAAGAGCTGATCTGAGGTCCAGAAGCTTTGCGTTCTGATAAATATAAACCCGCAGGGCGCGGACGGGACAAAGAAAAGCTAGGGCTTGGTCTGCCTCCTCCTGGGGCAGCGCTTGCAGGTTCACTACCTGATCCGCGAAGGGAGTGGTAGGAACCTTGGGCACGTATCCGAGCCGGGGTCTCAATACAACGTGAGAAAGGCCCGGCCCGAACTCTAGGCACGATATGTCGACCGAAAATGCTTGCAGATCCCGAACCTCTTGAAAGAGGCCAATGCTAGCAGGAGCGCTGTCTTAATGGACAGGATATTAAGCTCTACTGTCAACAAAGGCTCAAAGGGAGGACTTTGAAGAGCTGAGGGAAACGCATACTTGCGCAGGCCCCAGGGCCAGCTGTGAGCCAGGGCATCCGTCCCGAGGGTCCCCTCGGTCAGGGAGTAAAACCACTGGCAATGGGTCGTGTCTAGAGAGGCAAACAGGTCTACCCGTGCAGCTCCGAAGACACTCCAAATCAGCTGGACCGCCTGGGGATGGAGTCACCATTCTTCTGGCAGGGGAGGCTGCCGTGAAAGCTCGTCTGCCACACGGTTGAGCGCCCCCTGGAACATGAACGGCACAAAGTGACCTTAGATGCTTCTGACTCCATAGGAGGAGGTGGGAGGCGAGTCACGACATATGACGGGAGCGTAGACCACCTTGATGGTTGATGTACGGGGCAGCGAGGTGGAAGACAGGGACCCGGCTCTGGTGCCGATGTAGCGACTGAGAGCGGGGTCTGGGCGTCGAACTCGACACCAACCCGCTTCCACCGGGGGCAGACGGCAGAGAAGGCCTGTGGGCATTCTGCTGCGGGCTGCCCGGTGGCGAAGGGAGGGGGGAGAGACGAGGAACGAGGCCCTGACTCCTCGTGTCCTGGTCTCTGCGCCTCCGGGCCCAGCTGCAGACCGAAGCGACGCACACTGCCATTCTGACCCTCTCGGACGGAGGAGACTGGTCTTATTTTACTGCCAGTCTCGACCGTGAGGGGAAATGAGGAACGAGGCCCGGGGGCCTCGAGTCCTGGTCTCCGCCTCATCGCCCAGCGAGAGACGAGAGTGACAAGGCCGTAGCCCTCACTGTCATCTAAGCGCTGGGGCCCGTGAGTGACTCAGAGGAAGTGGACTGCTCAAACTTTGGGTACCGCTGACTGGATGACCAGCGGCGGAACAGAACGAAATTCTCCACCCGGCCCTCCCCCAGGGGAAGGAGTGGTGATGACTAGGGATGTTAACCGATGACCGTTTGACCGATGGTTGACCGTATCAACGTTAACCGATCAAAGTTTTCGGCAGTCGGTTAAAAAAAAAAAAGTGATCTCTAAATTAGTCTATTATAGACGGTGGACTAAACGCTACTACAGTTAGCATCTCATTCCAATATCTTTTTGTGTGAAGTGAACAAATCCCTCTCACTCAATTTTTCATAACTCGCCCGTTTGTACTTAATAAACCAATAAAAAGATTCGGCGCGAGGTCACAGCGTTTGGGTTCGCGCGCTCACAAGGTTTGCAGAAAGTAAAGGCTACAGGCTAACACACTCGAGGTTAGAGCCAGGGGAGACGACAGGAGGAAGCGTGCAGAAAATAGTAGTGTGTGGGACCATTTCACCAAACAGAATTCAATTCAATTCAATCAAGTTCTATTTGTATAGCGCTTTTCACAATACACATTGTTTCAAAGCAGCTTTACAGAAAATGCATTTTAAAATATACATACAAAAATACAGTTAGTTAATCATGAAATTTAGGGCATAACATATCGCCGGCGTTGGGTCGTCTCTTCACAGGCGTCGAGTCGTCTCATCATAGGCGTTGGGGCATCTGAAGTCTCCATGAGAGGCTGGATACATAACTGGAGCTGACGAACTCTATTTGAGTTATCTCGGGACAGGCATCCCGAGATAACAACAAAAAAGGCAGATGGGAAATAATTAGCGTAGCTGCTGTTCATAATATGATGCATTTGATCTGATTTAACTGTAGTATAAAAGGTATGAGATGCATCATGTGAATGCTTGGCTAAAGAGATGCGTCTTTAATCTAGTTTTAAACTGGGAGAGCGAGTCTGAGACTCGGACAGTATCAGGAAGGCTATTCCAGAGTTTAGGAGCAAGATGTGAAAACGCCCTCCCTCCTTTAGTGGACTTAGATATCCTAGGTACGACCAGGAGCCTCGAATTTAGCGATCTTAAAGAGCGCGATGGATTATATGGCGATAGAAGATCTCTTAAATACACAGGAGCTAAACCATTTAGGGCTTTATAGGTCAGTAACAATACTTTGTAATTGATACGGAACTTAATAGGTACCAGTGTAGAGATGATAAAATTGGTGTTATATGATCATATTTTCTTGACCTAGTAAGAACTCTAGCGGCTGCATTTTGGACTAACTGTAGCTTGTTTACGGAGGATGCAGGACAACCAGCTAATAGAGCATTACAGTAATCTAGTCTCGAGGTCATGAATGCATGAATTAACTTTTCTGCATCAGAAACTGATAGCATATTACGTAGCTTAGCAATGTTTCTAAGGTGGAAAAAGGCTGTTCTTGTGACATTTGAAATATGATTTTCAAAAGACAAGTTGCGGTCTAGTATAACACCCAGGTCTTTTATTGTAGAGGATAAAGTAACAGGACGTCCATCTAGATTAAGGTTGTATTGTAAGAGGTTTTGTGGGCAGTTTTTTGGACCAATCAGTAATACCTCCGTTTTTATCTGAATTTAATAGAAGAAAATTACACGTCATCCAATATTTTATATCTTTAACACACTCTGTCATTTTAGATAATTTAGTGTTATCATCTGGTCTAGATGAAATATATAATTGAGTGTCATCAGCATAACAGTGGAAACTTATTCCATGTTTTCTTATAATATTACCAAGTGGCAGCATATAAATTGAGAATAGCAGGGGGCCTAACACAGATCCCTGCGGCACTCCATAATTTACTGACGTTATCTTTGATTTTCCCCATTTAAATGTACAAAATGGTAACGGTCTGATAGGTACGATCTAAACCAGCTTAATGCCTGTCCCTGTACACCAGTGTAATTTTGTAGTCGATCTAAGAGTATTTTATGATCTATAGTGTCAAACGCAGCACTAAGATCGAGTAAAACTAGTATTGAGATACAGCCTTGGTCAGAAGCTAAAAGTAAATCATTTGTAATTTTAACCAGCGCAGTTTTCTGTGCTATGATGTGGCCTGAATCCAGACTGAAACTTTTCATAGATATCGTTTTCTTGCAAGAAAGAGCACAATTGAGCGGACACAACTTTTTCTAGTATTTTAGACATAAATGGAAGATTTGAAATGGGTCTGTAATTTGCTAGGTTATTTGGATCTAATTGTGGTTTCTTAATAAGAGGTTTTATAACTGCCAGCTTGAATGTTTTTGGAACATGTCCTAAAGATAGAGACGAGTTAATAATATTGAGAAGAGGCTCTTCCACTACAGGTAACACTTCTTTCAGTAGTTTAGTGGGTATTGGATCTAATAAACATGTTGTTGGTTTAGATGCAGTGATAAGTTTATTTAGCTCTTCCTGTCCTATAGTTGTAAAGCGCTGTAGTTGTTGAGGGGCAATAATTGAGGCTGAATTATAAGACGCTGTCAAAGATTGTACATTTACAATTGTGTTTCTGATGCTTTCTATTTTCTCAGTGAAGAAATTCATGAAATCATTACTATTAAAATGTAACGGAATATTTTGTTCAGGTGATGTCTGTTTATTTGTTAATCTAGCCACGGTGTTAAATAAAAACCTTGGATTGTTTTGGTTATTTTCTATTAGTTTGCGTAGATGCTCAGCCCTGGCTGCTTTTAGAGCCTTTTTATAACGTGACATACTGTCTTTCCACGCGATTCTAAAGACCTCTAAATTAGTTTGTTTCCATTTGCGCTCTAAGTTACGAGTTTCTCTCTTGATAACATGCGTAGCACTGTTGTACCATGGTGCTTTAGTTTTCTCTCTAACCTTTTTTAATCTAATTGGTGCAACAGTTTCTAATGTACTAGAGAAAATGTTGCTCATACTGCTAGTCATTTCCTCTAGTTCCTCTGTTTGTTTAGGTTCACTGAGGAGCGGAGATAGATCAGGTAAGCTATTCAAGAATCTATCTATAGTGGTTGGAAGGATTGTTCTGCCTGGTCGATAACGTGCCGCAACATGACACATTTCAGCCGTACGTAGTATGCAAGTTACCATGTAATGATCAGTGACATCATCACTTTGCGGTATAATATCTATATCGGTTGGATCGGTTCCATATGATATAATTAAATCTAGAGTATGATTAAGACGATGAGTGGGACCACTAACGTTTTGCTTGACCCCAAAGGAGTTTAATAATCTGTAACGCAGCTCCTAACGCATCATTTGTGTTATCAACGTGTATGTTGAAATCTCCAACAATTATGCCTTATCGACATTGACCAATAGATCTGAGAGAAAATCTGCAAACTCTTTTAGGAAATCAGCGTAAGGCCCTGGCGGTCTATATACGGTAGCCAAGGCTAGAGATAATAGGGATTTCTTTCTTACATCTAGGAGCGTAACATTTAATACTAGTACTTCAAACGAATTAAACCTGTGACCTGTTTTCTGAGTAACATTAAGAATATCTCTATAGATTGTTGCAACACCGCCGCCACGACCAATCAGACGGGGCTCATGCTTATAACCGTATCCTGGTGGAGTGGACTCATTAAGACCGAAATAATCATTTGGTTTAAGCCAGGTTTCAGTAAGGCAGAGTACATCGAAGCTATTATCAGTGACCATTTCATTTACAATAACCGCCTTAGGTGTAAGCGATCTAATGTTTAGAAGACCTAGCTTTAGAAATTGTTTTTGTTCACTAATAGCGAGATTTTCTGGTTTAATCACAATTAGATTTTTCTTAGATCCTGCAGTAGATTTATTGTTTGGCCTCACTAAACGAGGAATAGACACAGTTTCTATATAGTGTTCTACACTGGTACTTATATCAATTAATTTGGGACAGCAAAGAATGTGATTTGGACTTTGACTTACTAGTCATATGGTGTGTAACGTCTTGGAGATGTTGTCCGACAGAACAGCCGCTCCGATTCTGCTGGGGTGCAGGCCATCAGCACGGTAGAGCCTAGGTCGCTCCCAAAACAGATTCCAATTATTTACAAAGAGCAGTCTCTGTTCATTACACCATGACATCAACCATTCATTTAGTGCAAACAATCTACTGAACCTTTCTTGTCCTTGTCGGTACGTGGGAAGCGGTCCAGACACGACGATCTTTGCTTCAGGCGATGTTCTGCGTACCGTCTCGATCAGGCTCCTGTAGTCCCTCTTCAGAACCTCCGTCTGCCGCAGCCTGATGTCGTTCACCCCCGCGTGCAGCACGACAGCTCCGACGCGCTCGTCACCGTTCAGGATCTCGGGACCTGCGCAGCGACATCGAGAACACGAGCACCAGGAAAGCAGTGAGTGCGCACCATACCTTTACCTGAGGTAGCGCGGACATGCCGGACCATGGAAGTGCGATGATCACAGCGTCGTCGCGTTCCGTCTCGCGAAGAGGGGAGAAGCGGTTCCGGGTGGAGATCTCGAAGACCGGGAGGGGCGGAGAGGTCCTTGCTCTGGTCCTGGCTCGTGTCTTCCGCTGTGGCATCATCCAGGGTCCATGGTGCTGTGTCGGTGTCGGGGTAAACGAAACCAGGGGTGCTCGGGTCCTGTGCAGAGAAATACACGGAGTAGAGGAGGCCGGAGTCGAAAAATTACTAACCACTGACTTGTGAGCATCGGCGCGTGATGCTTCAAGCGCTGATCGTCGGTCTCGCAGCTCGGCCTGCCTCCCCAGCAGATCACGGATCTGCTTCTCCACGGACTCCAGCTCCAACTGCACCGAATGCAGCTCAAACGTGTCCTCACCTGCACTCAGAGGTAGACACACATCCGATGTATTCGCCATTATGACAGATGAACAATAAATTAGCAGTGATGCTACCAATATCACTACTAATTTAGGACTGAAATCGTGGATAGAACCCGTATCCTTCAGTGATGTCGAGTGTAAATAAGACGGTCGATAGGCGAGACCACGCGTGCAAATGCTAGCAAAAGAGATAGTAACGGAAGTTCGGAAAGTTGGATATAACCAGCGATATCAAAGCAATCCGATTGTTTTTTATAGAGAGTAACGTTAGTATCGGAGATATGTTCACACGCTCACAAACTAACAGTTAAGCGATTCGAAACACAAACTCCAAACACAACCAAAGCGGTTCGAACACAGACACAAACTTCAAACACAAACAAGCGATTCGAAGCACAAGCACAAACACAAACTTCAAACACAAACAAGCGTTCGAAGCACAAACACAAACTTCAACACAAACAGAGCGATTTCAGTGATTCGAGTGTAAATAAGACGGTCGATAAGCGAGGCCACGCGTGCAAATGCTAGCGGGCTATCGTTAGAGATAGTAACGGAAGTTCGGAAAGTTGGATATAACTAGCGATATCAAAGCAATCCAATTGTTTTTTATAGAGAGTAGTATCGGAGATATGTTCACACGCTCACAAACTAACGTTAACAGTTAAGCGATTCGAAACACAAACACACAAGCGATTCGAACACAAACTCCAAACACAGCCAAAGCGGTTCGACCACAGACACAAACTTCAACACAACAAGCGATTCGAAGCACAAGCACAAACACAAACTTCAAACACAACAAGCGATTCGAAGCACAAGCACAAACACAAACTCCAACACAAACAGAGCGATTTCAGTGATTCGAGTGTAAATAAGACGGTCGATAGGCGAGGCCACGCGAGCAATGCTAGCGGGCTATTGTTAGAGATAGTAACGGAAGTTCGGAAAGTTGGATATAACTAGCGATATCAAAGCAATCCGATTGTTTTTTTTTTATAGAGAGTAGTATCGGAGATATGTTCACACGCTGGAAAAATAGAAAATGCTCGTTTCTAAATGAGTGCAAAGAATAAAAATCAACGATTTATGAATCAAGTCGACGGAGCTTCAAACACAAACACAGCGCTCACTCGCGACGCATGCGCAGATGTAATGATCTCGCCTATCGACGAGATCTTCCGTTACTATCTCTTTTGCTAGCATTTTGCACGCGTGGTCTCGCCTATCGACCGTCTTATTTACACTCGAATCACTGAAGGATACGGGTTCTATCCACGATTTCAGTCCTAAATTAGTAGTGATATTGGTAGCATCACTGCTAATTTATTGTTCATCGTCATAATGGCGAATACATCGGATGTGTGTCTACCTCTGAGTGCAGGTGAGGACACGTTTGAGCTGCATTCGGTGCAGTTGGAGCTGGAGTCCGTGGAGAAGCAGATCCGTGATCTGCTGGGGAGGCAGGCCGAGCTGCGAGACCGATGTAATAATCAGAATGACACAGATGTAACGTAAGTTGCAACTTGTGTGATACAGTGCTTAAATATGAAAATACATTACAAATACATTTCAGTGGTAACAGATAAGGTGATGATGATCATCATCTTTCTTTATTATTGTTAGCACTACCTCAAACTAAAGCGGCGTCTCTTCAGTTCGGAGCTGTTATTTTCTGAAATGAGCCGCGGCAATGTTTCAAATGAGCTTCTAATGCTAGACAAACGCCTTTATTTTCAACACGATCACCTTGTACCCAAACCATTTCGAAACTAAGGAGCCATTTGTCCTCCGATTACATACAAGCTCCTCGGCGCCGCGTTTGCGGGACTCATGTTTCGCGCTGTTGGGGATTTTTAAAAAAGTGACGAGAGTGGAAGGGCGGCGCCGTGTGTGTGTGTGTGTGTGTGAGCGGGAGGCAGAGCGGCGGAGAGATGCGACAGAGTTGTGAAATTGCAGGCGCGGCTCGAAATTGCTGTTATTTCAAATAGTGTAGCATATTTTAAACTAATCGGTTAACCGGTTTCAACTGGCTAATGAGGCTCGGTGGTCGGTCCAAGAATTTTTTTAGTTTTCGCCATCCCTAGTGATGACATGCACTCCCGCAGATCAGATATCACATACTCTGGTCGCTCCTCTCAGGGTCGTTTCCCATCCTTTTGCTGAGGGGAAATGAACCCCGAGCGGGCTGGTTTTAAGGCGCTTCTGGACCACCAGTGTGGACATCGTCTGCCCGAGGGCCAGCACTGTGACTAATCACGGTCAGTCACAAGCGCAGCTCCACCTCGAGTCAGAACTACCCACGTGCACTGAATGTGCAGGGGTAGTGAGAGAGGAAAAACTTCTGCAGGTTTAGGCATGTTTGGCTTGCCATATTGGCATCAAAATGCTTCCATACTGCCAAATTTTTTCACACCCATCCAAGCACTTTAGAATAGCCCAGGAAAGTGTGGCTGTCAAGTCTGAATATTCAGCATGAGAACACACTATTATAGTAGGAACTCAGCATCATTTTCAGAGTATAACAGCCCTCTCTCCGATGTAGCGAGTAGCGACCGACATCTGTCTCCCCTGGAGCCCCAAATGAAATGCTTGGTCCCCCATGAGAAGGACCAGAATCCCACCCGAAGCCTCGACGGCACGCTGAGCGGCTCAAGCCTTTACGAGAAAGGGGAGACGAACAACGTGCCGACGTGGTCATGCACTCCTGAGAGAACATGAATCACCCACGAACGCAGTCTCAACACACTGATTAGGCATGTGAAACAGTGATCGTGGCCGTCAACCAGGCATGCAAGACAGTGAACGTGGCCATTCGCCTCGATGACACGGCACACTGGGCACTAGCCTTCAGGCAAGGCGAACAACGTGCTGAGGTGGTCATGCTCTCATAAGCATAAAACATAAACCACCCACGAACACAGTCTCAGCATGTTTGCGATGCGCTAGAGAGTGGGAAGCTCGTGAGGGTCTTTCCACCTGGCGAGATTTTCCGCACTGTAACCCCCAGATCACCAAATGCTCATTAGCCAAAGTAGTCCTCCCCCTTTTTAGAAAAAGGAACTAGATTGGGAATAAGCAGTGGCGTATCCAGGACATTTTTACTGGGGTGGCCAAGATGGGACACAAAGCTAGTGTGGGGTGGCCATATCTACTATAAAGTAATGTTATGTAAACCTTGAAACTCGCATGAACAATAGAGGATTCTAATAATAGTAACAAAGTGCAATAGAGGTAGCTAGTTCTTGCTTTTTGCTCATTCTCCTGCTACAAAATGCTTTCACATAGGCCATAAGACCACAAGACAAGACTTAAAGTCCAATGATGCCAACTGGTGGAATGGTACACAGAAGTCACGGTTCGGTATGAATTCGGTACAATGGAGGGAAAAGCAAAACAAAAATGCAGAAGGCATTTTTATTTTATTGTGCATGTCTCAGTCTGTACCACCTAGTGTCATACAGTCCATGAGCAGCTGCAACAGCCTGAAGTGTGTAAAGTAATATGTGAACAGTAAACAATAAGTACCCCACATTATCTTGTTAACATTAAGTTAGTTAACATTAACTTGTAAACAAATAAGACAATCAGCCATAAAACTGAAAATACAGCATCTCTTATTTATGTGCTGATTGCCTAATCCTAACCTTGCGTCTAAATGAGTTGCTTACATTAACAAAATGAGCCTACAATAGCAGACATAAGCCCTTTAAATAAAAATAAATGGCCATGTTTTATAAAAAGGTTCACAAAACTAAATAAAAATGTTTAGAAAATATGTAACGTTAATTTAGTTAGGTTACGTTCTCATATGCATTTTTTCTCTCTAATGTCACGGAATAATCTGGTTTACTGCTTTACACGACTCTTTTGTAGTGTGGTTTTGGTCTACTAAAGTGTTGTACTTAAATAAACATTCACGAATGTACCTTACTACTTCTCGCCGCCGATTCCTGGTGGTTTAGAGAACACCGAGTCGCATCCTGTCGTTTCAAAGAATAGTACACCGGCGAGCGCGAAGTAAATGCCTCGTCCATTTGGGAAGGCGCGCGCGCAGTCATCGGAGGCTCGCGCTGCGGAGGCGAAAGTATAAACAAACCTATCTTAAGGCGGGGCTACAGATTAGGTTTCCACAAATAACCCGCGTATCTAGCAGTAGTTCCGCAGCATTACATTCATAATTTGCACGCGAGATTTATTTATTTTTTATACCATGTATTCTCCGTGTAAATTCATGCACCGAACCGTTTCGGTTCAATACGAATACATGTACCGTTCCACCCCTATGCCAACAGACCAAAAATATTTTAAGGATTAAGGTGCTTCTTTAAAAAGTAACTTTTGAACATTGTACTGGCCCTAAAATCAGTTGATCAGCTGTCATCATTGACAGCATCTCTTGTTGTGTTGACGAACATGCAACTACCTATCAGATCTGGGTGGCCACAGGGGTGGCCAATGAGCTTTCAGGGGTGGCCCTGGCCACCCCAGGCCACCCCCTAGAATCGCCACTGGGAATAAGCAAAGGGACTCAACCTCGTAGAGGAACACGAGTCTCGACCGTGCGTCTAGAGCGCCGAATGACCGTGAATTGCCGTGACAACCCGCGCTGTCAACCGCACTCGACGGCACACGGCACGCTGAGCAGCTCGAGCCTTTAAAAAGGGGAAACGAACAATGTGCCGACGTGGTCATGCACTCCTGAGAGAACATGAACCACCCACGAACGTAGTCTCACACACTGATTAGGCATGTGAAACAATGAACGTGGCCGTCAAATGAGGACAGGAAACGATCGCATCCAGAAACACACGAGTGAAACGTCATCCTGAAAGGACGCGATCTTCACTCGTGTTGCTCTTTCAGGAAGAAAGTACTCTCTCTATTGTGCTGAAGCACTCAGGGGACCAACGCGGCAACACAGCGGGGAAACTGCAAGCCCGCTGTGCGCACTCAACCGTTTACCAGCTGTGAAAACAGCTTTTGAATTAACAGTGTGTAGACGCAGCCGGCAGACAGGAAATCGCGCAGTCGCTGAAACGCCGTCTCACCAACACAGAGAGATCCCGTCCCGAAACAGCAGACTCGTAGAGCGTAAGATACAATCTTAAAGCTCATTCACTCAGAGAGGACACAACCGGTCGGCTCCGAAGCTAAAAGCACTATGCATGCGTTGCTTCCGCCTTTTTATACCCGCGCTGGTAGGCGGGCTGCGGAATGCAAATCCTGCATGCCAATTTTCATTGGCTCGTTTTAATTCTATCGTAGGCAATTGGTCTCCCTACGCGTGATCCCAATTCGTCAGGGAACTCCCCCGACGTCACGTCGGAGTTCCCAGGACGAAAGGGAACCACAGCTATATGGGCCTTACTATATTTCCTTTAATATTCCACTAATTAGATACATCATTGACAGCCTTCTTTTTTATCCCATTATACTCTCTGTTGTCAGTGTTTCTTTGTCTGGACACACACACTGTACACACGTTGCCTGGTATCGGTTCTGGTATCAGAGCATTTTTATGAGTACGAGTATGTGAGCTCAGTATCGGTGCATCCCTAATCCCTCTTCCTCTGTCTGCTTTTTTTTTCTTCTGTCTTATTTTCTGCTCTCTCTGCTAATGTAGGTTAAGCTACTGTTATATGACAGATGAAGGTTATTCTGGTGTGACTTCAGCTTTGAACTCAAACCCGTCACACCTGAGAGATCTGAACCTGATCGGGAATATACTAGGAGACTCTGGAGTGAAAAACCTCAGTGATCTACTGATGAACCCACAAGTCAAGCTGGAGAAACTACAGTTAGTGTCATTATACTGTACAGCAATTACAGTGTAACTGAAGTTTATTTATATGAAAATCTTATGTTTCATTGTTTATAGCAGTGCACTTTCTGGGGTTTCCCTATTGCTCACATTTTTATGTGTTTTTTATCTAGATCAGTGGTTCCCAAACCTGTCCTGACGCACCCCCAACACTGCACATTTTCTTTGTCTCCCTAATCAAACACACCTGATTCAACTGATCAGCTCATTATCACATTACCACGGGCCTTCTCTGCCGTGCAGTGTTGGGGGTGCTTCAGGACAGGTTTGGGAACCACTGATCTAGATAGTAATTGTTTAATTTCCAGCGTTTAATACAATATACTGGCTTGTGTACATGCAGAAATCTGCCTTTTCAACAGTGAATAAAGAAGAGAGATGTCAAATAAAGAGTTCAAATGAAAGAGAAGAAACAGTGTCTTCCAGCGCACCCACTGTGACTGGGTTTCAGAAAAGACTATTGGACACTAAATGCTAATGTAGCTCTTCAATAAGATGATCGTCATAAATGTGAAGTATTGTTATTTCTCTATCTTCAGTCTGAGTGGATGCAGAATTACAGAGAAACAGAGTCTCATCCTGACTTCAGCTCTGAGATCAAACCCGTCACACCTGAGAGATCTGGACCTGAGCGGGAATACACTAGGAGACTCTGGAGTGAAGCACTTATGTCCCGTACTGAAGGATTCACACTGTAAACTGGAGAGATTGAGGTCAGTCACATTCACATACAAGAATCAAAATGCTTAAAATCACTTCAACAGTTTAAACTAAAACACTTTATACTCAATATCTCACAGTGAGTCTGAGGTCATGCAACATTTTCACTTTAGTATTTTGTGATCTGGTGAAATAAAGATGAAGATCTCTCTTATGCCTGGCTCACACTACAGGAGTTTCAGGCCGATTTATGCCCGATTTACCCCTCCCGAGAATCGGAGAAAAAATCTTGTCGAGGACCTCGATCGGTTGCGATGTTCGGCGCAGATTATCTGGTAATGTGAGGCGTTCACAGATCGAATCTTGCCCCTCCCGAACTGCTCTCACACAAATCGGGCTCTCCCCGATCATATCAAACATGTTTGATATTTATCGGGATGAGCAAGATTGTGATTACGTCAGTACTGTCACAATAGCCAATAGGAAACGACGAGACGGAAGTGACAGACATTTCTTACCTGTAATACCTGCATTTCTCGCTGAAGAACTGACAATCCATGTTGAGTCCGTCTCCCCAACCATTTTCTCATCCACACTCGTTTATTCTTCCGCTTTTGTTTTTTCTCACAACAAACGATCATTATTGATACAGCAAGTTTTCGTCTTACAATATCCATTTTGTTTACATCCGCTTTCCCCGCTTCCGATCTGCTGCGTAGATCACGTGAGACGCTTCCTCTGGCACGATAATCTTAGTAACATTTTGTAGTGTGTGCATGCGCCGCGATTTTCAAATCTTGTAGTATGAGCATGTTTAAGATTTGAGGTAAGAAAATCTGCAAAGATTCTCCTAAAGTGTGTGCTGCAACCAGATTTAAAAATCGGTTAGGATTTCAAAACTCCTGTAGTGTGAGCCAGGCATTAGGGATGCAGCGATGCCACTTTCCCCCGAACGAGTCCGATACGGAGTACAGATACCGATACCTGTATTTTCACTGCATTTGTAATTATTACATTTATTGGGTAGAGAAACCAAAAGAATATAAATTATATTAGATGGCTTAAAGGTCCCATGACATGGGGTTATTATATTATTTTATAATGTTTCCTGGGTTGCCCTTATAATGTTAGTATGTTTTTTAGATAAAAAATAGTCATAATTTAGAAACAAAAGGCATTTTTCCTAGCCCGATTTTAGCCTCTGATTTGAACGCTCTGTTTGAAGCAGTAGTATGTTCCTGCACAACCGGAGGCTGCAGTTTTAGGACCCCAGTTTTAGGACCGCAGTTTTAGGACCCTAGTTTTTTGTGACAGCGCCACCTACCGAACTGGATGATATAGCGGCGGCTGCTGTTTCAGGACCGCAGTTCTAGGATCCAGGTGGTTTAGTTTGTACATAGTATCAAGATCCACCTTGATCCTAAGTCTCATTAGAAAATATATATATGTTTTAACAAATAAGATTATGGAATAGAATAGCTCCTGCAGCAGGTGGATTAGAGCAAGTAGCATCAAGCTACACGATACAATTTAAAAGATTAATATTAAACTTTTACTTAAAGCTCACTTTAAACCACCATCGAGTAAGATAGGATATTTGTACCATATTCCGGTCGCGGTTTAAAATGGTTTTAAGTCATAAAAAGATGTTGAAATATGGTATAATAAAGCAATTTATATGCAACTAATGGCTACACCTTGCTTGGCAATACTGTAAACATTCTTAATTCATATGAAAATACCCAAAATTGCACGAAAATCACACACAAACCACATATACTCGAAATCGTGCATTTATTAGCTTCTTGTTTCAGGTGAAGAGATGTGTCTTAGCTTTGTTATCACGGATAACAGGACCGCGTCATGCAGAAGGGCAGGATTATTGTCACGTTGAACCACGTGAGATGATTGAAAGCTGTACAGCGAATGAGACTTGCGTACATTACTGACGCAAATCAGGAAGAGGAGACCCAGATATTTCTCTGTGTTCGCTGTTTGAGTTTTATCATAAACACTATCGAGTCTTAAATCTTTCTAATGATGCTCAGTTTGTCCAGATAAAATAAGTAAGAGTGTGATGTTTTAACGAGTAGCCTAATGAATGTTGAACAACAATCTGTTGTGATTAACAATGTGATCTGTTATCTTTGCCGCGAAAGGGGTTAAATTTGTGTTTTTGGTAATCCAGTTCTGTAGGTGGCGCTGTCACAATAAACTAGGGTCCTAAAACTGCGGTCCTAAAACTGGGGTCCTGAAACTGCAGCCTCCCGTTGTGCAGGAATACCCTTCTCGTTTGAAGGGGCGTGTCTGTGTGAGTCTTCAGTGTAACCGGCCACTGCTGTGATTGGCTGACATGCTTGCATATGAAATAGCTACTTATTACATGTGAAACTCTCTCGAATACTTTTACTACAGTTATTATACGTTTTTTCTATTACAGCTATCGAGATTAACAAATCGTCAGAAGTTTTTTTAAGTATTTAGATCTATTCCCATCACATAAAATGTTGCCGTGATGAGCATTGCGCAAGCAGATGACAATCTGTTGTTGATCGCGAGAATGAAGATCTTATCATTGCAACGCAGTTTCTGCACTCTCTCTGCTTTCACCAATGCAAACATGATGATGTAAATACAGTAAGAGCTTCATGTGCAGTGTAACAGCGTCATTGATTTCATAACGAGTTTGGCAAGTGTCCAGATAAACTCGATCGCGCTGTGTGGAAAGATTGTTCTTTTGATCGCTTTCTGTATATAATTTATTCACAATTTAAATACAATTATTTTCATCCTACTTATAGAAACAATGTGAAGTTGATATTTTAGTCACTGGCTTGACTTACTGAGGCGTAAACCGCAGTATTGAACGATTTTGAGAGAAAGATTACCTGTCTGAACTTGAACAATTACACATCAGAAAGTGTTGCTTGGTAACGTTAGCTCGATCGATGTATTTTCAGACGTTCGTCGAGGCCAGCTCTGTATTGACCCAAGTTGAGGAAACAGTCGTCGGTGAAATGTTTGCCGCAGACATGCAAAACTTTCAGGAGTTGTGTCGGTGCATTTCCAGAGAAAATTAATTGAGCTGTACTGGCCTCACTAAACGTATATGTATTTAGCTATCCAGCGCGTATAAACAGCCAGGTGAGGTGAACAAAGAAAAGAGATGATGCTTTATCTCGAGGTCCTTTTTCTCCTCTCCTTTATTTTACACACAGCAGTGCAAAAACAAGCTGTAAAACTGTAAACACAAAATAAAGTACCTATTAACTCAAATTGCCTTCTTCAATCGTTTCCAAAACCAAATACAACACATACATAGTTTTCTACTGAGCATGAGCCGCCATTACACGGTAAACAGAGGAATATACACTTCGCGGCAACACGTTGATTTCCTTCTTACACATTCTCTTAAGAAAATGACGAATATAAAACGCCTTATATTACACACAGCACTACTCACCGGCATTGCCCCCGAGTGAAAACACAACTGAGCGGGGATTGAAGAAACTTGAAAGCAGCATTTACACAACACAGAGTACAACTCGCTCTCTGGAAAAGTCTCGTACTAACTGAACTCTAATCTCGTTCCAAACGAGAATACAACAGAAAAATATAAACTGTACACCAAACCTGCCGTTACCACAAGTGTCTGGTAGATGGCGCTAAACGCACCGCAAATAACGAAAGAAAACACAAAATGACTGAATGATCATTAAGACCGACACACTCCCTGCCTGGTATCTTAAGGATACCACATCTATCCTTAAGATAGATCTATCCTATACACTTTAAATGCACACACTTCACTTAAACACAAGTAACATCCTGTTTAGGGGAGAAAAGTAAGACAAGTTCAGTTACTGGTCTTTTAAACACTTTAGGAGTGCCGTGGCGAATCACTCTGATATCTACAGTCCTGACAACATCATCTCTGCTGGGAAAAGTTTTGATAACCACTGCCATTGGCCAGTGGTTCCTTGGCACTGCATTGTCTTTCATCAAGATGACGTCTCCTTCCTGCAAGTTAGGCCTTTTGTCCTGCCACCTGGCACGACTTTGCAGGGTGCTCAGGTATTCACGTTGCCATTTGTGCCAAAATGTCTCTGCGAGATGTTGTACCAGCTTCCATTGGTGACGGATGATCTCTGCCTTGCCAAAGTCAGGCGGAGGCGCCGACGGGGCTCCTGTCTTTTGTGTCAGAAGCATAGAGGGGGTGAGTATGAGAGGGTTCTCGGGGTCGGTTGACACAGGCAGCAGGGGTCTCGCATTCATAATTGCACACACCTCTGCCATGAGTGTGACGAGGACCTCGTGCGTCAATGAAGAGAAGCGTTGCTGCAGGAACATGGAGTCTAGGATGCGACGGGCCACCCCGATAAGTCGCTCCCAGGCCCCTCCCATATGGGGAGGCATGCGGGGGGTTGAAAATCCATGTGCATTGTTGGTCTTGTAAGTAACGTTGGCATGTCTGCGTCATTTTCCAGATTCAATTCTTTTGAAGCACCAGTAAAGTTAGTGCCTCTGTCAGACCTAATCTGTGCGGCAGGGCCTCTGATAGAGAAAAGTCTCCGCAGAGCATTTATGAAACTAGATGCACTCAGTGTCTCTATCACTTCAATGTGTACTGCACGCACACACAGACAGGTGAACATTACTGCCCACCTTTTGTTGTTTGCTTGTCCACCTCTCGTCCCGACGGCTGATAACCTCCCATGGGCCAAATACGTCCAAGCCAACGTACGTAAACGGTGGGGCAGCTTGTAGCCGGTCTGCAGGCAGATCTGCCATCAGCTGATGCTCTTGCTTGCCACGCAATCTCCTGCAGGTGACACATTGGGACAGAGTGCCTCTGATGCATCTCTTTCCGCCCACCAGCCACAGTCCCAGCGTCCCTGATGGCCCCCTCTGTGAAGTGTCTGCCCTGGTGTTTTACCTGCTCGTGATGGTGGCGCACAAGGAGAGTCGTTAAGTGGTGCTGAACTGGGATGATGAGGGGGTTGGTGCGGTTTATCTCAAGGCCAGACTGAGTGATGCGTCCGCCCCACTCTGAGAAGTCCAAAACTGTCAACCACTGGGCACAGCTTTGCAATGTTGCTCTGTTTTGGAATGTTTGACTTCCTCTGAATGTTACTGAATTCAATAGGATATCTTTCCTGCTGCATGTTCTTGATCAGTAGTTTCTTTGCTTTTTCCAGGTTCTCTGGCGTGATTGCTTTCTTACAGGTATGCCACCCTCTGCATGTGTTGTCTTTGTCTGATTGTCTGAAACACTGGGCTATGTGAATCAAGACCGCAAGTGCTCTTAACACAGAAGTCCACTTTGAGAAGCGCTCAAAGCGCTCAGTTCCTAAACTGGGCTGTGTGGTTTCAGTGACTAGCGTTGCGACCTGAAGTCTGATCTCAGAGTCTAATTCTGGGTCAACTAGATCAAACAGTGACTGATGATCAGCTGGAGGCTTATCAGACAAGAAGGCGGGTCCGGTCAGCCAATTGGTGTCTCTCAATGATGCAGCAGCAACGGATCTAGAACCATGGTCGGCCGGGTTGAGCTCTGAGGGGGACATACTTCCACTGTTGCGGTGACGTTGCTTGTCTGATGCGTTGGACCCTGTTGCTTACATAAACATAAAATCTTCTCTGCTCATTGTTAATATAACCTAACACAACTTTGCTGTCAGAATAGAAAGTGACAGAGTTCATGTGTGAGTCCATGCTACTCACAACAGTCTCAGCTATCTCAACCGCAAGGACTGCAGCACAGAGTTCGAGTCTGGGGATTGTAGTCTCCTTCACTGGTGCCAGCTTTGCTTTGCCAAGCACGAATCCGACTTCGGAGCGTCCATTTTCATCGGTCACCTTCAAGTAGGCAAACCGCTGCGATTGCTTTGGTTGAAGCATCCGCAAACACACACAACTCTCTCGTGCTTGCTGCAAAGGTGGAGAGAGATGTGTAGCAGCGGGGGATCTGTATGTCTTGAAGGCATTGTAGGGAGGACTTCCATCTCACCCACTCTGCTTGGAGGTGTCCCAGGTAATGGCGCGTCCCACTCACCGTTTTCCATGGTCAGCTCCCTCAGCAACGATCTCCCCTGTATGGTGACAGGTGAGAGAAAGCCGAGCGGATCGAAGATGCTGTTTATGGTTGAGAGCACGCCTCTGCGTGTGAAAGGCTTGTCATCTCGCTGTACTTGAAAGGTGAATGTGTCTGTGACTATGTTCCAGCTGATACCCAGGCTACGCTGCACAGGGACGTTATCCGTGGCAAAGTCCAGGTCTTTAATGCTGTTTGCAAGGTCTTCAGGGGGGAATTCAGCCACGACAGCTGCACTGTTCGATGTGATCTTGTGCAACCGGAGGCTGTTGTGGGAAAGCATCTCCTGTGCCCTCTTCACCAAGTTGATGGCTTCGGACTCTGATGCAAACGACTTCAGAGCATCGTCAACATAAAAGTCTCTCTCGATGAACGCTCTGACATCAGAGCCGAATTCAGATTCTGCTTCTTTCGCTGCTTTCCTGAGGCAGTAGATTGCTACAGCAGGAGACGGTGTGTTGCCAAACACATGCACCACGCATTCTGTAGTCTACAATGTCACTGTCCCATTTGTTGTCGCGGAACCATAGAAACCTCAGGTAGTCTCTGTGCTCCTCCTTGACTACAAAACAGTAAAACATGTGTTGAATATCTGCAGTCACAGCAATTTTCTCTTTTCTAAACCTGATGAGGACGCCTAACAGGTCATTGTTCTGATCTGGGGCCTTTGAGCAGGACACTGTTCAGTGAAACCCCTTCATACTGAGCGCTTGAATCGAACACTATTCGAATCTGTTCGGGTTTCTTAGGATGGTAGATGCCGAAGGATGGCAAATACCAGCTTTCTTGGCCTTCTTGGAGGACGGGGGCAATCTCTGCATGTTGACTATCAATCATCTTTTGCATGAACTGCATGTAATGTTCTTTCATGGCAGGTTTCTTCTTTAGTGTGTGGCAGACTGACTTGAGTCTTTTCATGGCATAGTCTCTGTTGTTTGGCAGACGTTTTCTCGGGTTCCGAAAAGGTAGGGGAGCGACCCAGTTTTGAGTGCTATCTTGACATACCTCAGTGTCCATGATCCTCAGGAAGTTGAGATCATCGATGGACGGAGCAGGTTGGTGATCTTTGTCTGTGCGATGGAAGACAGAGGATTTCAGGTCATCCCCGTGCAGCAGAGAAGCAGTGTGAACGGTGGCTTGCTGAGATGGAGGATCGTGAAGGACTGTGTAGCTGTGTGGCGGGTCTTTCACACGCAGGTGGCTGGAGCAGGGTGTGAGGAAGCTGGGGCGGCCATCTCCCAAGATACATGTTTTTGAGGGAAGTGACTGAGGAGGGGCGGTGTGCTGTGCCGAGGCACACATCGCCGATCACTACCCAGCCTAGGTCTAGCTTTTGAGCGAATGGGGCATTGTCGGGGCCGTTGATCTGTTTTCTGATCTTGTGTATACTCAAAATGTCTCTCCCTAGCAACAGCAAAATCTGGGCACTGGGAGTCTAATGGAGGAATCTCACTGGCTAAGCATCTCAGATGAGGGTGATGTAAAACTGCACTGGGAGTTGGGATTTCAGCCCTGTTGTCCGGGAGCTCATTGCATTCAATGAGGACGGGAAGAGGGGACGCAGGTCTTTTCGTCCAGTGACTCCAGCATGTATCCACAAGCTCTCCTTCCAGAAGTCTCTATGCTGCCCGCACACGTCTTGAGTGTGTATGAAGATGGAATGCTATTGTCGTTGAATATCTCAAAGAATTCGGTACGAGCGAGGGATTTATTACTTTGCTCATCGATGATAGCATACACTCTAGTTGTTGCTTCTCTCTGGCCTTGTGGGTAGACACTAACTAAGCATATTTTGGAACAACCTCTAGCACTCATACCCTCTCCACATACCTCAGTGCACTTGGAGGAGACTGTCTCTGGAGGCTGCTGGTTCTCACTCCTCTCCCTGCCGTTCTCTGACGTAGATGGGGGGTGGCTTTGCTTTCCATGGTGATGGACCTGGATGAAGTGCTTCGACGTGTTTGATGCTCTGACATTCTGCACATGTTATGGTTTTGTCACAGTTCCTTGCAATGTGTGTGGTTGAAGCACAACAGCGGTAGCAGATGGAATTGTCTTTGAGATATTGTTTACGGTCAGCTAGCAGTTTGTCTCTAAAGCTCTTACATGCTCCTAATGAATGGGGCTTTTTGTGGATTGGGCATTGCTTGGTGAGATCTAAAAAGTCAGCTCCAAGCTCACCTTTCTGGCTGTACTCAGCGACTTGAGTCTTGTGGACTGCAACAGACTGGTTGACTCTACTCTGGAAGCTTTTTGGTTTGTCTCTATTTGTGGCAGGCAGATGCGGCATGGTGACTCTGAAACTAGGATCGTTTCTTGCTTTGGCTTGGTTCTGGATGAAGTCGACGAACACGCTGAATGGGGGAAAGGAAATCTGATGTTGTTGCTTTATCTGAGAGCCGTAGGACATCCACTTCTCCTGTAGATTATACGGGAGCTTTTCTATGATTGGAGCTACTCCCCTGGCAGTGTCAAGGTAAGTTAGTCCTGGAAGGAATCCATCCTGCTTTGCTGCGTACAGTTCCTGTAGTAGGTAGGGCTAAGTCGCGTAGCTTGGCTGGCTCTTTGTTGGAGATTCTAGGGAAGCTTTCCAGTCTGGCAAATAGCGCCCCTTCAATAGCTTCGGGGGTGCCATAACACTCTTCAATGCGCTGCCAGATAGCTCGGAGGCCACCCTGAGGGTCTCTGATGTAGGCTGCTCTGAGCCTGCATGCTTGTTCGGACGACTCTTTGCCGAGCCATTTAATCAGAAGGTCAGTCTCTTCTGCTACTGACAAGCCTATACTGTCTATGACATTGCAAAATGAAGTTTTCCACGCCCAGTAATTCTCTGCCTTATCGTCGAACTTCATCAGCCCCTGTGGAGACGATTTGGTTTCTAGCAATGAACTTCGCCAGGTCAGCAGTCGGGGAGTCTGTCCATCTTGAGTAGACGTGTGACGAGGCGAGGTGGGGCATGGAGCAGAACTGGGTAATCTATGGTCATTTCTTCTCTGCCATGCTTGGTTGCTGGCTTGATGTGGGCTGTAATACGGATTAGCAGGTGACATGGATGGCTGCTGTGGCTGTAGTGGTACCTGTGACGGCGGTGGCAGCCATCTTGGGGCTGGTGTCGGTCTCCGGGACTCTGCTGGTGGGTGTGTCGGTAGCTCTGCAGGCGATGTTGCTGGATGCTGTACTGGAGATCTTATGGCTGGCTGCGTTGGAGGACGTGCAGGTGGAAGCGGGTGGCTGTGCAGGCTGGGCGGAGTATTATCACTTTCGTATTTTATATCTCTTTGCGGTGGCACGCTGTTTGCAGTGAAATACCTTTGGATCAGTTCTGACTCCGGTTCCCCAGAGGCTGTTGCCATCATCTAATTCTGCTTGAAGAACTGCTGCTTCAGCTATTGCGGCCTCCATTTCTTTTCTACACCGCAATGACTCCAATTCAGCTTCTGCTTTGGCAGTTCGTAGTTCCGCTTCAGCTTTCTGAAGTTTCAGTGCCATTTCCTTTTCTGAATAGGCTGCTTTGGTTCTTGCTGCTTGAGCTCTGGCTTTAGCGGTTGCTAGCACCGTGCTCCTTCGTGAGCTGCATGTTGATCCGTTTTGAGATGGTGCACGAACAGAGCTTGATGCAAATAACTCTGATCTCACCTCCCAGTCACCGGCTTCTGCATCAGTCACACCAGTGGGAAGTTGCGTTTTGGTCGGAAAATCCATGTCTTATGGAGCAGGGGAAACTGGGCAAGTCACATGCAGGCTTGGTGAGCGCAGATTAATCGTGTTGTCTCGACGGGCAACAATGTTTATTTATTTATTTTTTAGCAGTTGAAGTTCTGTCTTCTTCTTGACAGGCGAGGGTCTGCCGTTTTTACTGTACTGGCCTCACTAAACGTATATGTATTTAGCTATCCAGCGCGTATAAACAGCCAGGTGAGGTGAACAAAGAAAAGAGATGATGCTTTATCTCGAGGTCCTTTTTCTCCTCTCCTTTATTTTACACACAGCAGTGCAAAAACAAGCTGTAAAACTGTAAACACAAATAAAAGTACCTATTAACTCAAATTGCCTTCTTCAATCGTTTCCAAAACCAAATACAACACATACATAGTTTTCTACTGAGCATGAGCCGCCATTACACGGTAAACAGAGGAATATACACTTCGCGGCAACACGTTGATTTCCTTCTTACACATTCTCTTAAGAAAATGACTAATATAAAACGCCTTATATTACACACAGCACTACTCACCGGCATTGCCCCCCGAGTGAAAACAAAACTGAGCGGGGATTGAAGAAACTTGAAAGCAGCATTTTACACAACACAGAGTACAACTCGCTCTCTGGAAAAGTCTCGTACTAACTGAACTCTAATCTCGTTCCAAACGAGAATACAACAGAAAAATATAAACTGTACACCAAACCTGCCGTTACCACAAGTGTCTGGTAGATGGCGCTAACCGCACCGCAAATAACGAAAGAAAACACAAAATGACTGAATGATCATTAAGACCGACACATGAGCAATTATTATGCTTCGCTCGCTCAAAAGCCATGATATCTCCCGTGGACAAACTAAAATCGCGCGCACGCGTTCCTACTTCCTAGCTCATTTTCTCATGGACTGTAAATATTCTCTGGGTGGGAAAAGCAGAGAAAGCGGAGGTAACATTTCCTCCTTATTCACTCTATTACTCTATCACATTTTATCTGTCATTCAATAGCCCAACACATTTAGAGCAGCTCCAGCAGGGCTCAGTGCTGAGGATCGAGTCAGTGCTTCACATGTTCAGACAACAGTGAAATATCTATTTTTTATTCGCATTTTGATACTACAACAAAAACTACCAGTCTAATTAATGTGAATTTAAAACATTATTAAAGACAAGTAAGCAGTCACTAATAAAATAAGAACAAATAATCAAATTACAAATAGCACAAATAAATACAATATAAGAAAGAAAGGCTACAAATGAAATAAACAGTGTTTTTACAGTTTTTCGGGTAGATCTAACAGTAGTTTTCAGGTACAGACATTTGAATAAAGTGATAAAATGTGAAATAACACTGCATATTCATTACTGTATGAATTAAATGTAGACTTTTTGTAAAGTTACTAAAGGGTAGCCTATTTTGTCAAGAGCAGTGAGTAATTTATTTGTGCTTTGTTTGATTAGCATTAAAACACATCAAGCAGGTTTATTAGACTGCTGTCCCTTTAAGACCGAATGCACGGACCCCATCAGAATACACTGTCTACTTCGCGTGAGATATAACAGACTGTGTTTACTGTAGGATACTTGCCAAGACGGGCGTTTTTACACCAATTTTGTGTGAATGTGTACGTACAAACACAAGATTTGAAAGATAACTCCGTTCATTATTCGCACGCTGTCTGAGACTGTCTCTCTGTCTCTCTCTGTCTCTCTCTCTCTCTGTCTCTCTCTCTCTCTCTCTCTCCTCTCTCTCTCCTCTCTCTCTCTCTCTCTCTGGCATCTGAGGGTTCCCACGCGGAGAGGGTGACTTATTGGGCTTTTTCTGTCTAATATTATACTTTATTTTCTTTTTTTCGGTTTCTATAATAACACTAAATAATTTTTAAAAAATAAAAAATCTAGTTTTTTGTCAGGTGCTTGTGGGTTTTTGTTTGGGGACCAGGATGGCGTCCCTCTTAGTAGGGGCAGCGCCACCTGTTTCCCTTTGTCACGGCGTCAGGTGTGTTCCTGTGACCGGTGTGACTGTGGAGGATGTGCTAATGGCTGTTGGAAAGGAGATCGGGCACGAGAATATTGCTTCGGCTTCTCGCATGAACAAAGCCGTGGTCGTTTTTGTGAAGGAAGAGGTTCAAGTTAGCCGCCTGATAACTAATGGAATTGTGGTAAGTGGAGAGTATGTTGTTGTTTCGCCGCTTGTTGCACCAATTACTAAGGTAACCGTATCTAACGTGCCTCCATTTATTCCAAATGAAGAAATTGAGCGAGGGCTTTCACGTTACGGAAAATTCGCTGCCTCGAGTTGTGGAGGAGCGGGACGCGCAAGTTGTTGAACAGGCTTAAAGCGTTACTGATAACGGTCAAAATGAGAAGGTGGTTGCTGAAACAGAATCAGGTGAAAATTGTGAAATGAACGATGATGTGAGTGAACAGTTTCATTGTGAAGTGGCAAGTGCTAATGTTGATATATCAAGGGATGAAGAAAGTTGTGATGCAGAGATAAAAGATGATGATGCGCTTTCCGAGATTGTTGGAGAAGTGTACACTTTACAAGAGATACATGATTTCCTAGATTCGACATTTGGTAAGACTGTTGATGTGACAGATTTTTTTCCGGACACAGATAAATTCATTGCGACAGTGTTGTTGTTGCAGAGAACGGTTAGCTATGAGGTTTTGGATAAGAAGAAAAGATTTTGATTAAAGAAGATGGTAACAAAACTGCGAAAAGATAAATTTGTTTCTCAAAGATATCAAGATGAATAAATCTCACGTGGTGGTTTTTATACTGTGCTGTTTTTTTCTGTCCTCTCTCTACTCTATTTTTCTCTTCTTACATGGATAATTTGAGGGTGGGGCTCTCTATATTAATGGGGGAAGAGACCGGGGTAAATTAGCTGTGGTTTCAAAATTTCTTAAAATTAAAAAGGTTAATGTTTATTTTTTACAAGAAACGCATACTAATAAGGATAATGAAATTGAATGGGGTATGTGGTGGGAAGGCAAGTTTGTTTTGAGCCATGGGACATGTTGCTGGAGTGGCTATTTTATTTTCTGCAAACATGAATGTTAACATTTTAAAAGTGGAACAGATTGTTGAAGGTAGATTATTGCTAATAGAAATTGAGTATGAGGGAAATATGTTTGTGTTTGTTAATCTATTCCCCCAATAGTGGTCCTGAGCGACAAGATATTTTTTTGAAATTATGAAATGCCATCCAGAAGTATGATGATAGTGTGTGTCTTGTAATTGGAGGGCACTGGAATTGCACAACAGATTTTACAGTGGATCGAAATGGGGAAGAGCCTCATAGTCAATCAAGTAGCACACTGTTAAAAGTTATGCATGAATTTCAATTAACAGATGTATGGAGAACAAGAAATATCGGTGTGAAACAGTATACATGGTTGAAAAGTGTGACAATAGATTTTGGGGGTGCAAGATTGGATAGGTTTTATATTGAAAGAAATGTGGAATAATAGAGTAATTGATGCTTGTATTTTTTCCAAACGTGTTTTCAGACCACCATATGATCACTTTGGTTTTAAATATAAAGAAGACATTAAGATCTAATTATTACTGGCATTTGAATGTTAAATTATTACATGATGCTTTTTTCTGTGAGAGTTTTAAAGTGTTTTGGAGTGAATGGAAGTTGAAGAAGCCTTTTTTTGAGAATCGTTGTCAATGGTGGGATGTGGGAAAGGCGAATATAAGATTATTTTGTCAGAATTATGCTTTCCATACATCTACTATGGTCAAAACAACAGTTAAAACTCTACAAAAGGGACATTTGAGTTGTTGGAAAAAAACCTTGTAACTAAAAATGAAGGTGTACATTGTGATGCGTAGAGAGAGAAAAAAAAAAGAACTGAATTATTTTCTACAAGAGCAGGCCAAAGGGGCTTTGATAAGGGCAAGATTTTGCACTATCAAAGATATGGATGCTCCAAGTGCTTTCTTTTTTTATCTTGAAAAAAAATGTGTTAATCAAAAGCAGATGTGTCATCTTCGTCGTCAGGATGGATCAGTAACATCAAATCCAGTTGATATAAGAAAGTTGTCAAGAGATTTTTATAAACAGTTATACAGTGCTGAGAGCTGTGATACTGAAAGTGTGGATGATTTGCTAAAGGAATTACCTCAGCTTGAGGATGAACAGAAAAAAGCACTGGACAATTTAATCACCTATACGGGACGCCAACATTTACTTAACTATATTACTATTAAAACCTAATCTAATCATGACAAACTATATATCGTTGGAAAGGTCTAAGACTCAAGAATACATATTTGTTGATGATTTTGCAGGAAAATATATGTTGGAAGAGTAATGGATTAATATATGACAAGAGTGCGCATCAAAAAATATGTATAATTACAGGAGTTTTCACCTTTGTAACAAAAAGTCAACAACCCACACTTTTAATCATTCAAACTTTGTTTTTCATACTAAAAGTTCATAAAATAAACATTGATTCTAGTATTTAGCCAAAAATATTCAGAAAATAATATATGAATATATGTATAAGATAATATCTACCTACCCCTATGCTGTATACATTATTGCAAAACCAAATAGATTTTATAACAAAATGCCCATTATAATTTATTCATTCAACACATGATACATCAACTATAAATATATGTTGCCGTGTTGGTAGAGTCCTCACTCACAACTTTATGTCCAATAACAGCAAGGCAAGACAGTCTCAGTAGCCAAACAGAGCTGCCAGAGCTGTTACTAACGCTCAATTGATGTCTGCCTCTCAGTGGACCAATGATCTCTTAGAAATCTGATATTGACACAAGCGTTAACCAGTAGAAAACCAAGTTTAGATTCAAATTGAAACACCTGCCAATAGTAATCAAGCGTCTGTTTGGAAATGCTGCTGAATGTTTTGTAAACGTGCACAACAAAAAGCCAGTACACTGCCTGCACTTTCATTCCCAACTGCACAATCTGAGGATGGCTCGACCTAGGCCTAAAAAGTGTTATACACTTTTGGAAGTAATTGATGAATTGTGTAATATGAGCGATGAAGAGCAAGACCATAACTCCAGCGATGACGAGCCTGATGCGCTTTTACCGGAAGAGATGTCTGATTCAACTGAAGAACAGTGAGTTTACAACTTTTTTCACACTAATATACTATCTTTACTATGTGGGCTTATTATCTGTACTATCTTTAGTGGGATACAAGTAAATATTACACAAAAGTATGTGACAGTTATCAATATAGATGTGTATGTAGATGAATAATGAATTACATGTGATATAGTTGTTTTGTACTAGTCAGTTTTATATTGTTTCAATAGGTATTCAGATGATGATAGGTGTGGACTTACCTGCTGATAGATGTGAACCCTCTACATCTGCTGCATCAACATCAGCTACAACAGCTGATAATTTCATAAGGTTTGGAAATGAAGGCAGGGGAAGAGGGAGAGGACAGAGCAGAGGGAGAGGACAGAGCAGAGGGAGAGGACAGAGCAGAGGAAGAATGATGGAGAGAGGACAAGCCAGAGGAAGAGAGAGAGAGAGAGGACAAGCCAGAGGAAGAGGAAGAGAGAGAGAGAGAGGACAAACCAGAGGAAGAGGAAGAGAGAGAGAGAGAGGACAAGCCAGAGGAAGAGCGAGAGAGAGAGGACAAACCAGAGGAAGAGGAAGACCAACAGAACCTGTTGTTTCCCCTGGCAACACTGAGGCAAGATGGCACACCTCAGACGAACCAGACATGCCACCCTCTCAAACAACATTTAGACCAGCAACGTACTCCTGGCCCTCAGCTTATCTCCACAGAGTCCTACAGTGCTCTGGAGCTTTTTCAATTGTTTTTTTCATCCACCGTTTGCCAGACAATTATACAGTAACTCAAATGCTTATGCAGCTGAGCATCAGGACACCACACGCAAACCATGGCAGGACATGTCCGTGAAGGACCTGTACTCCTATCTGTCGGTTCTGGTTTACATGGGTTTGGTAAAGTTACCAGTACTGACAGATTACTGGAATGGATCCAGGGTGTACAGTCTTGGCTTTCCTGCCACCGTTCTCTCGTCCCGGAAATTTCAAGCCATATCCTCAGCACTTCATCTGAGTGATCCGAAGATGGATGCTGAAAACATGAAAAAAAAAAGGCACACCTGCTTATGACCGGCTAGGGAAAGTGAAGCCAGTGTATCAGGAGCTGCGTGATGCATGCAAGACTTTTTTTCATCCCAGTCAAAACATCGCAATAGACGAGAGGATGGTGGCATCCAAGGCCAGGATTTCCCTGAAACAGTACCAGAAGGAGAAACCGACAAAATGGGGATACAAGCTATTTGTTTTAGCGGACTCAGCCAATTTTTACACTTGGGATTTTTTTATTTACGAAGGAAAGTCTCCTTTACCACCAAGCCGAGAAAGCAAGGGGCTGAGTTATGAATCAGTGATGGCGCTGGTGGATGAGAAAAACCTTGGAACAGGCTACAAACTCTACGTAGATAATTTCTACACCAGCCCATCACTGTTCAAAGACCTCCTCCAGAAGGGCATCTGGGCCTGTGGGACTCTCCGGAGTAACCGTGTGGGCATCCCAAAAACCACCATCAACAAGCTGCCCAGAAATGCTCCTCGTGGGAGTATCCGTTGGATTCGGGACAACGAGCTACTCTATGTTGAATGGAAGGACACCAGGGAAGTCCTCATGTGCTCCTCTTTCCATTCAGCGAATGAAAATTTCACTGTCCAGAGAAGGGCGAAGACAAGAGACGGGCAATGGGCAGAACTAACAGTTCCGATACCATCTACAGTTTTCTGACTACAATAAGTAAGTTGAATTTTTTTAGTCATGCTTTGTGAAAAATTGTTTACTCAAATGTATCATTCTATTTATTTGGGTAAGTTTGCCTTTATTTTTGAAATATGTCCTATTATTTTCCACAAAGGAACATGGGAGGAGTGGATCTCTCCGATGCCCTCATCGGCTACTATACGGTTCTACGGAAGACCAGGAAGTGGTACCGCTCCTTGTTCTACCCATTTTGTAGACATTGCCATTGTGAATGCATTCATTCTCCACCAGCAGATGGCTGCGTCACAGAACCAGAAAGCGAAAAGTCAAAAAGAATTTCGGGAAGCTTTGGTTCTGGAACTTGCTGACTGGATGCCCCGAAATGAGCCTGGTCCTTCTGCTCCTCCTGCCCCAGCTCCTCAAATCACAGGACGACACCCAGGCCATGCATGCCACAGACCACATTACATCGCTTCTGAATTCAGCCCAGATGGCAGAAAAAGATGCAGTGTGTGCCAAAAAAAAACAGCTGTGATCTGCCGTGCATGTAATTTGCACTTTTGTTTCCAGGCAGCACGAGACTGCTTCAATTACTGGCATGATGCCCAAAACTTGTAATTGAACTCTGATAAAGTTGTAAATAGTTGTTAACAAGAGGGAAAAAAGTTGTAAATAGGTGAAAAGTGTAAATACTGTAGTTCAGATTGTAAAAAGTTTTGTAAAATGTTTTTGGTTTAGTTTTCTTAGTTTTCTTTTTGATTAATTGTCTTATTTGTTTGTTCCAAATAAAATGTTTATAGAAATGTATCATTTATTTGTATTAAAAAAATCAAACAAATTGTAAAAAAACCAAAAAAAACGGGTGTTGTGGTGTCATATGCCAGATCAAGTAACTAGGACCTTTAGGAATCACCATATGGTGTGCCTGACCCCTAGTGGTTTTTTGGAGGTGATGCAGCTAAAAGTCTTACAGAAAGCTCATTTTTTGAGTTTTTGACCTAAAATTTTTAACACAACTTGGTTATAATTTTGGCTTTGACTTTCTGTCATTTTTAGGCTGAAACCTATATTAATTTATATTTTTTTAATAAAAGAAAAAATATATATTTTATTATATTTTTTTAATAATAAACTTAAACTTCAATAACTTTTATATAATTTAATTCTATTAATTTATTCCACGTCAGCAATAATCTGCCAATTATTTTCTTTTAAACGAGACCAACCATAAGTCTTTAGTCCAAAGGGTTCATGAATTACAACCATTTAAGTTTGGGTAGTGCATTTTCACGTCAATGCTCAAAAAGGGGGGTGACAGTTAAAGGGTTAACTCGTCTCTATCTTTAGGTCATGTTCCAAAAACATTTAAACTGGCAGTTATAAAACCACTCATTAAGAAACCACAATTAGACCCACATAATCTAGCAAATTATAGACCCATTTCAAATCTTCCATTTATGTCTAAAATATTAGAAAAAGTTGTGTCCGCTCAACTGGGCTCTTTTTTGCAAGAAAATTACATCTATGAAAAGTTTCAGTCTGAATTTAGGCCGCACCATAGCACTGAAACTGCGCTCGTTAAAAACTTTAATGATTTACTTTTAGCTTCGGACCAAGGCTGTATCTCAATACTAGTTTTACTTGATCTTAGTGCTGCGTTCGATACTATAGATCACACAATACTCTTAGATCGACTACAAAATTATACTGGCGTTCAAGGACAAGCATTAAGCTGGTTCAGATCATACTTATCTGACCGCTACCATTTTGTCTATTTAAATGGATAAAAATCATCATAACTTCTGTAAACTATGGAGTGCCGCAGGGATCTGTGCTAGGCCCTTTATAATTCTCAATATATATGATGCCACTTGGAAATATTATAAGGAAACATGGAATTAGTTTCCATTGTTATGCTGATGACACTCAAATATATATTTCATTACGGCCGGATGAAAACGCTAAATTATCAAAATTTACAGAGTGTGTTAAAAATATAAAAGATTGGATGACACGTAATTTTCTTTTATTAAATCCAGACAAGACAGAGGTACTACTTATCGGTTCAAAAAAACGCCCACAAAACCTCTCACAATACAACTTTAACATAGTAGGATGTCCTGTTACTTTATCCTCTACAGTAAAAGACCTGGGTGTCATACTAGACTGCAACCTGTCTTTTGAAAATCATATTTCATATGTTACAAAAACTGCATTTTTCCACCTTAGAAACATTGCTAAGCTACGTAATATGCTATCAGTTTCTGATGCAGAAAAGTTAGTTCATGCATTCATGACCTCGAGACTAGATTACTGTAATGCTCTATTAGCTGGTTGTCCTGCATCCTCAATAAACAAGCTACAGTTAGTCCAAAATGCAGCCGCTAGAGTTCTTACTAGATCAAGAAAATATGATCATATAACACCAATTTTATCATCTCTACATTGGTTACCTATAAAGTTCCGTATTAATTATAAGGTATTGTTACTGACTTATAAAGCCCTAAACGGCTTAGCTCCAGTCTATTTAACAGATCTTCTATCGCCCTATAATCCATCGCGCTCTTTAAGATCACTAAATTCGAGGCTTTTGGTTACCTAGGATATCTAGGTCCACCAAAGGAGGGAGAGCATTTTCACATTTAGCTCCAAATCTCTGGAATAGCCTTCCTGATACTGTTCGTTGCTCAGACCCCGCTCTCCCAGTTCAAAACTAGATTAAAGACGCATCTCTTCAGTCAGGCATTCAGATAATATTTGTACCCTTACAGTTAAATCCGGCCTCTAGTTCATAACCGCCAGAGGAGAACTGGCCCCCGACTGAGCCTGGGTTCTCCCAAGTTTTTTTTTTCTCCATTAGGTCACCTGATGGAGTTTTAGGTCACCATTAGGTCACTTGATGGAGTTTTTCGTTTCCTTGCCACTGTTGCCTTTGGCTTGCTCAGTTGGGGATATTCAATTTAATTTATCAATCTATTGATAAGCATTACCAAACATGGACGTTTTATTATTATTTTAATTAATACTGTGAAGCTGCTTTGATACAATCTGTATTGTGAAAAGCGCTAGACAAATATTCTTGACTTGACTTGACATAGCCTCGGCCACATCTGCACCATAGCATCCTGTCCCAGAGGAGCTAAGGATGTGTGAGGGAGAACCAGAGCAGGCAGTGAGTATTCTGGTTAGAGGCTAACAGATCCACTTCCGCCTGACCAAACTCCATCCATATCAACTCCACCGTCTCGGGGTGGAGTCTCCATTCCCTGGGCCTCAGCCCCTGCCTCGACAGGATGTCTGCTCCCCACATTCTTGTCCCCGGAAATAAACATTGCTCTGGCTGAGAGAAGTGTGCCCTGGGACCACAGAAGAACCTGATGTGCCAATCTGCATAGAGGGCGCGATCTCAGGCCCCCCTGTCGATTTATATATGAGACCACCGACATATTGTCTGTTCGTACTAGAACATGATGGCCTCTGAGGTCCGGAAGGAACATCTAACGAGGAAGAATGGGAATATTGCTTACGCAGCGCGGCAACTGAAAAAGGCTAAAAAAGATTAAAGCGACCTGGTCTCGGAATGGTAAAGTTTATATCCGAACGATTGGAGAAACACCAGAAGAGGAAAGAGCAGTGATGGTGAAGGAAATGGGACGATTTGAACTTGTACAAATGAGGATTAGAGTTGAGTCACAATATGAGCTGTGGATGTGCGGTCTTTCTACTTTTTTTATTTATTTTTTTGTGCCGTTGATTGTAGACGATGATTATTTAATTCGCTGGAACAGCTGGATTATACAGTCAACTCTGGTTATTAGTCTTGTTGAAGTAGGAGGCCTTCTCAACCAGGGGACAGCCAGTGTTTTTCACGTGAGTCTGTGTCGATTCTCTTGCCACTTTAATTTCTATGGCTTCTATTGACTTGCCCATCTTTGATGATAACTAATAAGACAGTTGTGGCATCTATGATAGTTTCTTTAATCCTGATGTAAATCAACCTAATTTAAATTTAGCAAAACTGTCTTGTAAATATTACTCTGAAGGGCAAGTAAACTCACTGCATCAAACCATAAACCTTTCTAAAAATATTTTTTCTACTTTCCATTGGAATATTCGTAGTATGTCTAAAAATCATGATGAATTGAGTATCTTCTTGTCTACCTTAAGTTTTTCCTTCTCAGTCTTGGCCTTTTCTGAGACTTGGCTGACTTGGTTGATGTATTTTCTTTATTCCCCCCTACCTAATTATGTATCGTTTCATTCTTGTAGAAAAAACAAAAGAGGAGGGGGTGTCTCTCTATATGTTTTGAATTATTTTGATGCTGGTGTTAGAGATTATCTTAGTACAGAATTTGATACCACTAACACAGAGTCTATATTTATTGAAATTCCATCTTGTCAGCAATTCAATGGTAAGAGCATTCTGATCGGATGCATCTATAGACCACCAGATTCCGACCATAATACATTTATCGATGCACTTCAATCAACACTTGAGTTAATAACTAAAGAAAGCAAATTATGTATTTTACTTGGTGACTATAATATTAATCTACTTAAATGTGATTTAACACAAACAGTTGATTTCTTAAATGCACTCCATTCTTTTAATTTTTTCCCTCTCATTACTAAACCGTCTAGAATCACTTCCTCATCTGCTACTCTTATTGATAATATTTTGTTTAATTCTTATAATTATGAGGTCACTTCAGGCCTCTTGATGTGTGATGTCTCTGACCACTTTCCTGTCTTCCAGTTTATCCAATCCCGCCAACTAATGTCTAGCTATCCTAAGAATGGGCCAAATAAATATCGGAAATTCTGTAGAAATAGTATTGATCATTTTAAGTCTGCCATTGGCAATATCATATGGGATGAGGGTACTTGTGTCACAAGACGTTAATAGTGCATACAGCTTATTCTTAAAGTCTTTTAATAAGGCCTTAGATTTATCATTTCCGTTGACGAGTACAAAATCCATAAATAAATACTCTAAGGGGAAGCCGTGGATATCTGATGAACTAAAAAAGCTTTCTCGGAAAAAAAAAAACTTTATAGGAGGTCTATTTCTAACCCTTCTGCAATTAATACTGAAACTTATAAGAAATGTAAAAACCACTTCACAGCTTTAGTAAGAAAAGCAAAGAAAGCATATTATTCAAATCAATTTGCACAAGCTTCTAAAAACATTAAGACAACATGGCTGTGACAATCAGCGGCTGGAGTGCCCGCATGAGCCACTGGAGGGCACTCTCTTCCTGTGTTATTTTCCACCATGGACTCATTATTGTTTAATTATGTTCAGTTGTGTTTGATTACCTGTTATTGAGTTCCTTATTTAAACCTGAGTTTTCCCTGTGTCCTTTGCGAAGTCTTGTTACACTATAAGCGTACATCTCCGAGCATTATTCCCTGTTTTAGTATTCCGTGTTTCCCTGGACTCTTGACCCTTGCCTGTTATCTGGACCGTTTATGAACCTGTGCTGCCTGCCTCGACCTAAGCCTGTTTTGACCACGAGTTACCGGATTGCCCTTCGTTGAACTGTCTGTTTGAGTGTATGTCTGCTTCAACTGCTTGTGTGTCAAGTTTAAATAAAGTGCTGCATATGGATCCGACCGCCTCATTCCGTATGTTACAGAAGACTTCGCCAAACGAGGATCCAGCAGTTTTTTAGCATCTATCCACCGTGATCAAGACCCAAGCTTCCATGCTAGTGTCACAGGTCGGGGGGGTCAAGCCAGACTGCACCCCACCCCTGAAACCCAGGACCACCTCGAGGAGCGTACCAGGAAAACCAGACAGACGAGAGAATAAAAGTTTACAAGGTTTATTTTGTTAAAATCAGTTAAAAGTCTCAGTGTTAATTCTGTGTCTCCCCAACCAGAACGGGATCGGACCGCGGATGCCGGGGAGGGCGTGGAGTTCCCTTCGGCAGCTCGTGCCTGTGCGTGGCCGGTCAGGGAAAAGAGTCGGCCACCCCGTCCACTGAGTGGGGGGAGTATCCTGGTAAGTAGACTTGTAGCTGCGTTAGTCAAGACGATGCAAGAAATATTTCTTATGTCCACCTCTTTTCACAGTGACATCGCATACGGCGTGGGGCCAGGAGGATCCTTCAATCTGCACAGCAGAGTAAGTAGTTCAACAACAGGTATATGTTCTTGGAATGAATGAGGGGGGCTTACGAGCTGGGAGATGCTTCGATCCAGACGAGAAAAGGAATAACTCTGGTGTCCACCTCTCTTCACAGCGACATCACATAATCTGCACAGCAGGGGTAAGTAGTTCAACAACAGGTATATGTTCTTCGAACGAGTGAGGGGCTTACGGCTGGAAGATGCTTCGGTCCAGACGAGGAAAGGAATGACTCTGGTGTCCACCTCTCTTCACAGCGACATCACATAATCTGCACAGCAGGGTAAGTAGTTCAACAACAGGTATATGTTCTTCGAACGAGTGAGGGGGCTTACGGCTGGAAGATGCTTCGGTCCAGACGAGGAAAGGAATGACTCTGGTGTCCACCTCTCTTCACAGCGACATCACATAATCTGCACAGCAGGGTAAGTAGTTCAACAACAGGTATATGTTCTTTGAACGAGTGCTGGGGCTTACGGCTGGAAGATGCTTCGGTCCAGACGAGGAAAGGAATGACTCTGGTGTCCACCTCTCTTCACAGCGGACATCACATAATCTGCACAGCAGAGTAAGTAGTTCAACAACAGGTATATGTTCTTAGAACGAGTGAGGGGCTTACGGCTGGAAGATGCTTCGGTCCAGACGAGGAAAGGAATGACTCTGGGTTCCACCTCTCTTCACAGCGACATCACATAATCTGCACAGCAGGGTAAGTAGTTCAACAACAGGTATATGTTCTTCGAACGAGTGAGGGGCTTACGGCTGGAAGATGCTTCGGTCCAGACGAGGAAAGGAATGACTCTGGTGTCCACCTCTCTTCACAGCGACATCACATAATCTGCACAGCAGGGTAAGTAGTTCAACAACAGGTATATGTTCTTTGAACGAGTGCTGGGGCTTACGGCTGGGAGATACTTCGGTCCAGACAAGGGAAGGAATAACTCTGGTGTCCACCTCTCTCGCACGGCGACATCACATACAGCGCTTGACCAGGAGGATCCTTCGATCTATACAGCAGAGTAAGTTAATACATGTACACACGATCTTCCAGCAGGTAGGGAGGATCTTCACACTGAACGCCTGGATTGTTTTGTTACGGTGACAGTGGTGGGCTTTCGAGATGGTGAGCGTACGGCATTAACTCTGCATATATTCCCCACACCCCTGAAACTTCACTTCAAGCAATGTCTTGTGCAAACACACCACTTCAGACACTGCATATCCACTCTTAGTGACAAATAGAGCCAGCACTCACCCAACGATTGCTCCTTCCACTGTCAGGCTGGAGTCCCACCCAGTAGCGAGGAAGTGCGAATGCCTCCTTACTGACCCGGGGACCAAGCGTTTCCTTGCCCACACTCGAAGGAGAAGACGAGTTCAACGGATCCCTTAATCCACACACTCTCCGGTGATACAACCCTCGTGATCAATCCACTTCACAACGTTATATCAATCTCAGTGCAGGTACATGCATTCAATCAAATTCCTGATCATATTACTTATCTTCCCTCAGATGATAATGGCGCGGCTTGGTCTGCACTTGGTCCTCGTAACTCACTCTCTTTCCGTCCTCAGTATCTCCACTCGATCGCTGTTATATCTGCCGCACAGCCGAACGGCCAAACCCCACAACAATCCTCAGATGCCTTAGCACGCCAGCCCAACCGTCAAAGAGATCCACTTCTCTCAGGGGAACACATCCGAAGAAAAGGACAACCAGGAATAACGACCGGAAGAACGAGCAACCCGTGGGAAATCACCCCGTGGGGATCAACAACTTCCTGGTCTCTGCACTTCCTTTTTATACGGTTACTCCGCCTCTATAATCCTCGCGCAGATCCCAACATCTAACCCTCCGCACCAGATGTCAATCCGTCATTAGCGTTGTTATGGTGACATAACGCGCAACCCGGAAGTGGGCCGGTGTTACCGTAACACCGGTCCGGGCGGAGCATAATTCCAGCGGGAACTCAGTTCCGCTTCGCTTTCGTCACCCCGTGACACTAGCCTCTCATCGGTTACAGCTGACGAGACTAACATCTCTCCTCGAGGAACTAGCAAGCTCAACGCAATCCTTGTCTCCGCAGAGCTCAAGCTCAGCCGCTAATCAAGCCCAAGCTCCCGCTGCACCTGTTCCATTGCAACCCAGTGTGAGTACTGCATCTAGCTATCCTTGTATGTCCCTTCCTGAAAAGTTTAATGGCTCACCTGGGGCGTGTGAAGGATTTCTTCAGCAGTGCAGCTTGTATATTAATCATCAGCCTCAGGTTTACACCTCGGATTACGACCGTGTTTCCTTCATCTGCTCACTGCTCACTGGAAAGGCTCTGGAGTTCCCCTCTTATGCCGTTTTTGTCGCCCGATTCAGAGAGGCTTTTGAACTCCCCGCAGGAGAGGAGGATCCCGAGGAACTGCTCTTGTCCCTGCGCCGGGGAGGTTCGTATGCGGCGGATTTCTCTCTCTCATTCCGCACGCCACTGAAGACTCATATCGCTAAACTGTTTGATCCTCCCTTGATAACCGTCAGAGGGGCTTTCAAATATCCCGTTTCTGCCAAACCCACTCATCGTGTTGGATCCCGCGAGCCCGGATTCCACACTGGTCCTGTTGAGTCTGCTAATCCAGAGACAGCGGAGGTTTCGCCAGTCAAACCGGAGTTTGAGCGCGTGCCAGCCGACTCGAAAGAGTCAACTGAGTCAACTGAGTCAACTGAGTCAACTGAGTCAACTGCATCCTGTGAGTCAACTGAGTCAACTGCATCCTGTGAGTCAACTGAGTCAACTGCATCCTGTGAGTCAACTGAGTCAACTGCATCCTGTGAGTCAACTGAGTCAACTGCATCCTGTGAGTCAACTGAGTCAACTGCATCCTGTGAGTCAACTGAGTCAACTGCATCCTGTGAGTCAACTGAGTCAACTGCATCCTGTGAGTCAACTGAATCAAGTGCATCCTGTAATGAATCAAGCCCAGTGAAGCGCCGTCGCAGAAGGAGAAGGAGGACTCGTTGGGCTCGCCAGGCTCCGGAGGGCGTTCCCAGACTCCTCGCCTTGCCGGCCCCGCCTCTGCGCCTCGCCCTGCCGGCCCCGCCTCTGCGCCTCGCCCTGCCGGCCCCGCCTCTGCGCCTCGCCCTGCCGGCCCCGCCTCTGCACCTCGCCCTGCCGGCCCCGCCTCTGCGCCTCGCCCTGCCGGCCCCGCCTCTGCGCCTCGCCCTGCCGGCCCCGCCTCTGCGCCTCGCCCTGCCGGCCCCGCCTCTGCGCCTCGCCCTGCCGGCCCCGCCTCTGCGCCTCGCCTTGCCGGCTCCGCCTCTTCGCCTCGCCTTGCCGGCTCCGCCTCTTCCTGTGGTGGTTTCCAGCCTGGAGGCTTTAGCCGTAGATTTCCCCAAGTATTTTTTGGGGGGGGGGCCGTAGGTACCCTGTGAGGGCCATGGAGGCGACGCCTACATGGACCTTTGCACGTCCACCTTCGCCTGAGTTCATGTCACTGGTCCTGTCCAGCCCTGTGCTCCCCACGCCCTGGTCCCCTGTTAAGTGTGCTCTGCCCTGGTCCCCTGTTAAGTGTGCTCTGCCCTGGTCCCCTGTTAAGTGTGCTCTGCCCTGGTCCCCTGTTAAGTGTGCTCTGCCCTGGTCCCCTGTTAAGTGTGCTCTGCCCTGGTCCTGTGTCAAGTGTGCTCCACCCTGGCTCCCTTCTGAATGTTCTCCGCCCTGGTCGCCCACGCTCCATGGTCCAGGCCCGCCTTGGCTGTGTCCTGGTCCCGTTCCCCTGCACGGGCCTGGCCCTCCATCCCATCCCCCGTTGACCTCCCCCCGGAGCTCTTAAGAGCGTCTGGAAGCCGCTCCTTAGAGGGGGGGTTATGTGACAATCAGCGGCTGGAGTGCCCGCATGAGCCACTGGAGGGCACTCTCTTCCTGTGTTATTTTCCACCATGGACTCATTATTGTTTAATTATGTTCAGTTGTGTTTGATTACCTGTTATTGAGTTCCTTATTTAAACCTGAGTTTTCCCTGTGTCCTTTGCGAAGTCTTGTTACACTATAAGCGTACATCTCCGAGCATTATTCCCTGTTTTAGTATTCCGTGTTTCCCTGGACTCTTGACCCTTGCCTGTTATCTGGACCGTTTATGAACCTGTGCTGCCTGCCTCGACCTAAGCCTGTTTTGACCACGAGTTACCGGATTGCCCTTCGTTGAACTGTCTGTTTGAGTGTATGTCTGCTTCAACTGCTTGTGTGTCAAGTTTAAATAAAGTGCTGCATATGGATCCGACCGCCTCATTCCGTATGTTACAATGGCACCTCATTAATCACCTACTGAACCGTACTAAATCCCCATTTACTGCCCCCTGTAGTAATGAATAGTGAGAAGGGGGTTCTCTCTAACCCTGTTGATATAGCTAATGGCTTTAATAATTTTTTTATATCGGTTGGTTCTGAACTAGCATCTAGCATTAATGATTCGGATATACATCCTTGTTCTTTAATCAAAGGTCAATATCCTCCATTCTGTAATTTTGACCCCCCAACTGCTCAAGAGGTTCGTAATATTATTTCATCACTTAAAAATGCAGCCCATGGTCATGATGGCATTAAAAGTGTTCTTATTAAAGAGACAATTGACTATATTATTAAACCTCTTACTCATATTCTGTCGCTGTCTTTGAAAACTGGAATTGTCCCTGGGGATTTGAAAGTTGCCAGGGTTATACCAATTTTTAAGACCGGTGATTCCAAGGAATTTGGTAATTATAGGCCAATTTCAATTCTCCCGTGTATATCAAAAATCCTGGAAAGACTTGTCTTTTCTAGATTATTTAATCATCTGGATGCTAATAATATTTTATACAAACATCAATATGGTTTTCGGAAGCGACACTCTACTGAGCATGTGTCACGGGGTGACGAAAGCGAAGCGGAACTGAGTTCCCGCTGGAATTATGTTCCGCCCGGACCGGTTTTACAGTAACACCGGCCCACTTCCGGGTTGCGCGTTATGTCACCATAACAACGCTAATGACGGATTGACATCTGGTGCGGAGGGTTAGATGTTGGGATCTGCGCGAGGATTATAGAGGCGGAGTAACCGTATAAAAAGGAAGTGCAGAGACCAGGAAGTTGTTGATCCCCACGGGGTGATTTCCCACGGGTTGCTCGTTCTTCCGGTCGTTATTCCTGGTTGTCCTTTTCTTCGGATGTGTTCCCCTGAGAGAAGTGGATCTCTTTGACGGTTGGGCTGGCGTGCTAAGGCATCTGAGGATTGTTGTGGGGTTTGGCCGTTCGGCTGTGCGGCAGATATAACAGCGATCGAGTGGAGATACTGAGGACGGAAAGAGAGTGAGTTACGAGGACCAAGTGCAGACCAAGCCGCGCCATTATCATCTGAGGGAAGATAAGTAATATGATCGGGAATTTGATTGAATGCATGTACCTGCACTGAGATTGATATAACGTTGTGAAGTGGATTGATCACGAGGGTTGTATCACCGGAGAGTGTGTGGATTAAGGGATCCGTTGAACTCGTCTTCTCCTTCGAGTGTGGGCAAGGAAACGCTTGGTCCCCGGGTCAGTAAGGAGGCATTCGCACTTCCTCGCTACTGGGTGGGACTCCAGCCTGACAGTGGAAGGAGCAATCGTTGGGTGAGTGCTGGCTCTATTTGTCACTAAGAGTGGATATGCAGTGTCTGAAGTGGTGTGTTTGCACAAGACATTGCTTGAAGTGAAGTTTCAGGGTGTGGGGAATATATGCAGAGTTAATGCCGTACGCTCACCATCTCGAAAGCCCACCACTGTCACCGAAACAAAACAATCCAGGCGTTCAGTGTGAAGATCCTCCCTACCTGCTGGAAGATCGTGTGTATATGTATTAACTTACTCTGCTGTGTAGATCGAAGGATCCTCCTGGTCAAGCGCTGTATGTGATGTCGCCGTGAGAGAGAGGTGGACACCAGAGTCATTCCTTTCCTCGTCTGGACCGAAGCATCTTCCAGCCGTAAGCCCCTCACTCGTTCTAAGAACATATACCGGTTGTTGAACTACTTACCCTGCTGTGCAGATTATGTGATGTCGCTGTGAAGAGAGGTGGACACCAGAGTCATTCCTTTCCTCATCTGGACCGAAGCATCTTCCAGCCGTAAGCCCCTCACTCGTTCTAAGAACATATACCTGTTGTTGAACTACTTACCCTGCTGTGCAGATTATGTGATGTCGCTGTGAAGAGAGGTGGACACCAGAGTCATTCCTTTCCTCATCTGGACCGAAGCATCTTCCAGCCGTAAGCCCCTCACTCGTTCTAAGAACATATACCTGTTGTTGAACTACTTACCCTGCTGTGCAGATTTTGTGATGTCGCTGTGAAGAGAGGTGGACACCAGAGTCATTCCTTTCCTCGTCTGGACCGAAGCATCTTCCAGCCGTAAGCCCCATCACTCCTTCCAAGAATATATACCTGTTGTTGAACTACTTACTCTGCTGTGCGGATTGAAGGATCCTCCTGGCCAAGCGCCGTATGTGATGTCGCTGTGAAGAGAGGTGGACACCAGAGTTATTCCTTTTCTCGTCTGGATCGAAGCATCTCCCAGTCGTAAGCCCCCTCATTCATTCCAAGCACATATACCTGTTGTTGAACTACTTACTCTGCTGTGCAGATTGAAGGATCCTCCTGGCCAAGCGCCGTATGTGATGTCGCTGTGAAGAGAGGTGGACACCAGAGTTATTCCTTTTCTCGTCTGGATCGAAGCATCTCCCAGTCGTAAGCCCCCTCATTCATTCCAAGAACATATACCTGTTGTTGAACTACTTACTCTGCTGTGCAGATTGAAGGATCCTCCTGGCCCACGCCGTATGTGATGTCACTGTGAAAAGAGGTGGACATAAGAAATATTCCTTGCATCGTCTTGACTAAAGCAGCTACAAGTCTACTTACCAGGATACCCCCCCACTCAGTGGACGGGTGGCCGACTCTTTTCCCTGACCGGCCACGCACAGGCACGAGCTGCCGAAGGGAACTCCACGCCCTCCCGGCATCCGCGGTCCGATCCCGTTCTGGTTGGGAGACACAGAATTAACACTGAGACTTTTAATTGATTTTAACAAAATAAACCTTGTAAACTTTTATTCTCTCGTCTGTCTGGTTTTCCTGGTACGCTCCTCGAGGTGGTCCTGGGTTTCAGGGGTGGGTGCAGTCTGGCTTGACCCCCCCCGACCTGTGACACATGCCCTTATTCAACTTGTGAATTATATTTCTTCAGCTCTTGACAATAAAAAATTTGCTCTTGGAGTCTTCCTGGACCTGATAAGGCATTTGATACGGTCAGTCACAATATTTTGATTGCCAAACTTAGCAGATACGGAGTGGAGGATGTTGCCTTGAGATGGTTTAGAAGTTACTTGGCTAACACAGAGAGCAATATGTATACCTGGAAGGCTATACCTCCATTAAGTTACAAATTATGATTGGGGTCCCTCAAGGATCAATTCTGGGGCCTCTTCTATTTTTAATTTATATTAATGATATGGCCACGACTTGTACCAAACTCCTCCCAATACTATTCGCAGATGATACAAATCTTGTAGCTTCTCACCAAGACTTTAATATTTTAATCAAAACGGTTAATGAGGAACTATCATACATTGTGGAATGGTTTCGAATGAACCTAATCGAATAAACTTACTCTCAATATAAAAAAATGCAACTTTATGATTTTTTGTAATACTAACAAACATTACTCTATAGAATCATCAAAAATCTTTATTAATAACACTCAAATCGAATTGGATCAACATACTAAATTCTTGGGAGTAATTATAGATAGTGGTCTTAAATGGTCTAACCATATTAATTTCGTTTCTAAGAGGTCAGCTAAAATGTTAGGTATATTGAGGAGGGTTTGTCCTTTAGTTCATTCCTCAGCGTTTTTAACCTTAGTTTTTTGTTTCCATTCATTAATTATTGTAATATTGTTTGGGCAGCTACCTATCCTACCTACCTGAATAAATTAACAGTCATACAGAAGAAATATCTTAGATTTATCTCTCACTCAAATAGATATGCACCCTTGGCACCCCTTTATAATAAATACAAAGTTCTTCCCATTGATAAGGTAAATATTTATCAAACATGTCTACTTATGCATAAGTTTATATATAGGAAACAAGATCTACCTGACTCTTTTCAGAGTTTGTTTATTCCTATCTTACATGTACACTCATATCAAACTAGACATAGCAATAATACTTTAGTCTTACCATACACACGAACTACAAGACATCAATTTAATATTTCTTTTAGAGGTCCTAAGCTCTGGAGTGAATTAAGTCCATCGTTGCGATCAATGTCCTCTTATTCTGCTTTCAAAAAGTATTTGAAGAGACTACTATTGTTAGCCTGATGCCCTTATGTAGTCCTTTCTAGATATTGCTGCTTTTTCTGCATTATTATCTAGATTGATCATCTTTTATGTTATTGCATTGTTGTTTTGTTTTGTATTGTTGTTTTTTTTTGTATTATTATTTCTTCTGCTTATGCTTTTGCTTTGTTTCGTTCGTTGTTAGTTTTTAGTTTTAGTTTTTTTGAGTGTTTAGTCTGCATGTCTCATGAATTAATATGAGTAGGAGTGGAACTCTGTACAAGCTTAGAGTGGCTTCATTCCCTCCTTGCATAGTTTTGTACTTGTACTAAACATGTGCTAAACAAATAAACTAAACTAAAACTAAGGAAATGTCTAAGGGTCAGAAATACCGGCAACATCTCCAGGCAATTGATGTGCCATGGAAGATAATGGTCCTTCCAAAGACCCCTGGTGCAGCGGCCCTCCATGACTGCACCCCAGCCCGTGAGGGATGCATCCGTAGTCAAAATGTTCCTCTGACACGAACCCTTTGAAAGTGTGTAACAGTGTTAGCTGTTACCCATGTGATATTTCATACACACTCCTAGGGGGCGCTTGTGCGCTAAAACTCCTTTGATTTAAACTGGTAGTAGGGTAGAGGAAGTCAGTTGTGTTTGGAAGCGGGAAGCATGGTGTTGTCCTAGCACAGGGGTGTCGGAGTCCGTTCCTGGAGGGCCAGAGCCCTGCAGAGTTTAGCTTCAACCCTAAACATTTTTTTAAAAACACCTGATCAGCTAATCAATTCCTTCATGCTAATTTGAAAATTGCAGGTGTGTGTGTGTTGAAGCAGGGTTGGGACTAAACTCTGTAGGGCTGTGGCCCTCCAGGAACTGACTCCGACACCTGTGTCCTAGCACCTCCAGCAAACACTTATTGGGAGTCCAGATTGAGAAACTTTGTTTCCAGGTCAATTTTGTAAGTTTTGTTTCTTCTATGTGGTGCATTTGTTTATTCATGTATAGGTCCTATATAGCTAATGCTAGACTTTTGTTCCTTTTTGTAGATGGACTCTTTATAGGTGACCTTATATTATGGTGTGAGGAATCGGTACGATTCATTAAAGCCCCACCTTTTTTTTTGTGACGACACACTGGGAAATATACATAGATAGGTGTTAGTAGCGTTAGGTAAATAGTTGGTGGGCCCCTCCTTTATTTCAGATATATATAGCTGTGGTCGTTTATATGGACAGTGGTTATATAATTGGCGCCCGAACAGGGACCCACAGACTTCATATACGTTGGTGAAAATTTCCCAGTGTTTGTCACAAAACAAACTCTAAAACCGTTAAAAATAAAAAATAAATAAAATGGCTAGTCAGGAAGGTCTGGATGAGGATGAGCCTGTACCCGATCCAGATTTCTCATCTGCACCATTTAGTACCCACAGAGAACCACTACGAGAGCTGATTAACACGTTCAGTGACCTGTACCTTGATTCAGAGGAAGAAGTGCTCATGGACGACCGTCCAAAGGAAGTCCAATTTCTACCTCCACCACCACCTGAAATTTATGATGAACCGACACACCACCCTTCCACTGCTGTTTCAGGTATGTTAGAACATCTCTCAGAACGTTTCACCAAACTTGAGGAGCAGATTACCGATATCAATCAACGGGTGAGTGAACAAGTTTCCTTCATTGATGTTGAATCACAACGCAAAGCTACAGAAGATAAATTGCTATACCAAATAGACCGTGAGTGTAGCAGAGTGAGAAAACATCTAGAACTGAGCATTCAAGATCTTGGACAGTCAGTGCTAGACTGTTTGAAGAGAAGAGACCAACAATTGGATCAGAGATTACAATCTTTCCAGCCTTTTATATCCACCCCAATTCAGCCCATGAATACCAGTACTGTTTACAGATCACTGAGAGATCAAACATACAGTCTTCAGCCAAATACTCAACCCGTCATGGACAGTTCGAATCAGTACAACCCACCAGTCAAACTTGAGTTCCCTAGTTTCAGCAATAGCCCGGACGAAGATCCTATCTCCTTCATTGAACGATGTGAGGAGTATTTCGCTGTACGACCTTTGAAGAATAGTGAAATTTTGGCTTCTTTAACTGCTGTACTTAAAAGTACTGCAAAAGATTGGTGGATGGCGGAGAAAGGGAATGTCCGTGATTGGAAGCAATTTAAAAAATTGTTTCTGCAATCTTTTCTCAGTGAGGATTATGAAGAGTTGGCAGTAAGGAAGCTGATGGAGAGGAGACAAGGTGTAAGAGAAAGTTTCAGAGACTTTGCTTTTCACTATCGTGCCCTTTGTTTGAGATGGAAGAAGGACATGTTAGAAAGAGAGGTGGTGCAAGCTATTTTACGTAACTGTAATCCTCGACTTGCTAGCTTGCTACGTGGCAATATAAAAGATGTAGGAGAACTTGTAAAAGTAGGTACACAGATAGAACGAGATTTTTTTGAATCCAAGAAATACTGGAGTCAAGTTAATGGGGATGAGCAAAAGAAGAGAAATCCTTCAGATCACGATTCACACCGCAAACCAGCAGCAGCCAATACTAGAGTTGTCCAGACTTGCCAAAATTCTATGCAACACGACATCAGAAATCTTATCATTCCTATAACCTTACAAGACACCCATGTAACTGCTATGGTGGACACTGGCAGTACTTTGTCACTAATCCAAAAGTCATGTTGGAAACAGTTAAGCCGACAAGAGGTATACCTACCTGGTGGAGGACAAACTTTTCTTTTAGCCAACGGACAACGCCAAACCGCTGTTGGAAAGGTGGTGTGGAAGAGTAAAGTACAGGGTCGTCTAGTAGAGCTTACCCTGTATATAATGAATGACACTGACTTAACGGTACCCATCATACTGGGCATGGATTTTCTGTTGAAATCAAGAATGGTCTTGGACTTCAATAATGCTCAGTATGGTTTCTTTCCAATAGAAGCCGCTGAAACACCAGTTTTCTTTTCATTCCTTAATCAGGACATTCATCCTACCATTAACTTTTACCTTGCCATTCCTTTACAGCCTTGCAGTGATGAAACACTCCATTCTATACACCAACTATCGGAAAAAGCAGACACCGACATGCAGACGCAGCAAGAGCTGGAAAATCTGATGTTAAGCTGGCCCACTGTTTGCAACCAGGAAATTGGATATACCAACTTGATAAAGCACCGCATCATCACCACAGATGAACTACCTGTTAGAAAAAGACCATACAAGGTTTCTATCGAAAAACAGAGTTTTGTTGAAGGTCAAATCAAGGAGCTGCTTGATAAGAATATCATTCGACCATCTTGCTCTCCATGGGCATCGCCAGTGGTGGTGGTACAGAAAAAAGATGGAGGATCAAGACTCTGTGTTGATTACCGTGGGATAAATGCCAAAACTCATCTTGATGCATATCCAATGCCACAAATACAGGACATCTTAGTCACTACATGGGGAAACTGTATTCTCTACACTGGACTTAAAGAGTGGTTATTGGCAACTAGAAATGGAGTCAGATAGCATTCAAAAAACAGCCTTTATCACCTCCTCAGGGTTATATGAATTTCTACGTCTTCCTTTTGGACTGAAAAATGCAGCAGCATCTTTCCAGAGACTCATGGAACATATATTGCGGGAGTTGAAAGGTAAATGTTGTATGGTTTACATTGATGATGTTGTGGTGTATTCCAAAAATAAGCAAGACCATCTCCAACATCTCCAACAAGTTTTCAATTGTTTCCACAAAGCAGGTCTCACTCTCAACCTCAAAAAGTGCAATTTCATTCAAAAATCTCTTACTTTCCTGGGCCATGTTGTTTCAAGAGAAGGAATCAAAACCGATCCCACAAAGGTGTCAGCAGTTAGTGCATTTCCCATCCCACAGTCTCTCAAAGACGTTCAACGTTTTTTGGGTATGGCCGGTTAGTACCATCGGTTTATTCCCAGTTTCTCAGAGAAGGCTGCTCCACTTCATGTTTTGAAACAGAAAACTCTACCTGGATTTGGACAGATCAGTGCCAACAGGCATTCGATCTTATAAAGCAAGACTTAATGCAAGCTCCCGTTCTAACCTCTCCTGACTTCACTCAACCATTCCGAGTTCAAACGGACGCCAGTGAATTTGGGTTGGGAGCCGTTCTTACACAAGAATGTGCAGGGAAGGAACACGTTATTGCTTATGCATCCAGACTACTGAGAGGGGCAGAAAGGTCATACTCTGTATCTGAGAAAGAGTGCCTAGCAGTGGAGAAATGGAGGCCATACCTCGAAGGGAGACTATTTGAAGTATTAACTGATCATGCTGCATTAACATGGGCATTTCAACACCCCAAACCATCATCACGTCTCATCAGATGGACCATAAGACTACAAGGATTTCACTTCACTGTTAAGTACAGAAAAGGGCAGTGTAATGTGGTACCTGATGCATTATCCAGAGCTCCAAGTCTCACCATTTCACCTAACATCATTGCTGTAGCTCAAGCCTCTAATTCTATCTCACCACCAGTCAGTATGCCAGTAGATTTATCACAGATAGCCATCGCTCAGAACAATGATCCAGAAATACAAGAAATGGTTTCCAAAGTATCATCTCAGACCACGCAAGACACCACCCGAGTTCATTATGTAACAGAAAATGGATTTCTATTCCGTAATGTTCCAGATGGCCGTAAAGGTCAAAAACTTCAACTTGTCATTCCTTCCATCCATCGTCAAGCTTTTCTTCATTATGCTCATGACAATCCTCTCAGTGGACATTTGGGTAAACTTAAGACCTTGCTCAGACTGCTGGAAACTGTATATTGGCCAACTATCAGAGCTGATGTTTGGAAACATTGCAAAGAATGCCAAGTTTGTCAAAAATACAAACCATCCCTGTCAAAATTATCTGGTCATTTACAGTCTATACCCATTGTTGAACCTGGTTACATGATGGGCATTGATCTCATGGGACCTTTTCCAAAAAGTGCCAAGCAAAATGAATATCTACTTGTTATCGTGGATTATTGTTCTAAGTGGGTGGAGATGTTTCCTCTGAGGTCTGCTAAAACTCCTCAGATAGCCAGAGTGCTGGTAGAGGAGATATTTACCAGATGGGGAACACCAGCCTACCTGGTCTCAGATCGTGGTGCACAATTCACCTCTCATCTTCTCGGCCTGGTGTGCAAGCAGTGGGGAGTCATTCAAAAACTGACCACAGCCTACCATCCCCAAACTAATCTGACGGAGAGAGTCAATCGAAATTTGAAAACCATGATTGCATCCTACGTTGGAGACCACCATAAGCTGTGGGATAGATGGATTGCTGAATTCAGGTTTGCTATTAATACAGCCTGCCACAAAAGTACAGGTTTTACACCTGCTGAAGTAGCGCTTGGACGAAAATTAAAAGGTCCAATGGAGAGAGCTCTACGTAAACTGCCTGACCCTAATGACCCTGCATATCCCATTCTTGACAGACAACAAGAACTCCTTACTATAGTGAAGGAGAATGTAAACCGAGCCCAAGCCAAGCAGAAGCGGGTACTATGACCAACATCGTAAGCCAGTGCATTTCCAAGAGGGAGATGTGGTTTGGGTACGGACACATCCTTTGTCTAGAGCTGATGAGGGATTCATGGCAAAGCTGTCTGCCAAATGGAAAGGCCCAGCAAAAATCAACAAGAAGTTAGGGCCCGTTAATTATTCTGTTTCTTTTTCTGATCCAGACAGCACTGACACTTATCACGTGCAAAATCTTAAGATTTGTCATGGCTATGACAAATCTCTTTTCTGAAGGGAGGAGTATGGTTGAAAGTGTTTGACAGTGATGGCCTGGCCTAGCTTGATACTCGTTACTGTGGTCAAGATGTTGTTTATCCGAGCAGGAGACAACTGTGCCCGCATCTTGACTGAGTCCCATACTACCCCCAGGAAAATAGTTCTCTGTAGAGGAATTAATGAACTTTTCTTGACATTGTGTCTTAATCCTAAGCACCTTAGATGATTCAGAACAACATCTCGATGTTGAACCGCCATCTCCTCTGACTGTGCCAGAATGAGCCAGTCGTCGATGTAGTTGAGGATGCGAATGTCTTGAAGTCTCAAAGGTGCAAGAGCAGCATCCATGTTTTTCGTGAAGGTGCGAGGTGATCGTGCTAGGCCGAATGGAAGAACTCTGTACTGATACGCTTTTCCCCCAAAAGCGAACCTTAGAAACTTCCTGTGTTGGGGAAGGATGGATATGTGGAAGTAAGTATCTTTTAGATCTATCGTGACAAACCAGTCCTCGGACCTGATCTGACTCACTATAATAGGTATAGTTAGCATTTTTAACCTGTATCTCCTCAGAGACCGGTTCAATACCCTGAGGTCTATTATAGGACGTAACCCCCCATCCTTCTTGGGAACTATGAAGTACCGGCTGTAGAACCCGGCTTCCCTCTCTTGAGGAGGAACCTGCTCTATGGCTTCCTTTACTAAGAGGGACTGAACTTCTTGTTCCATGACCTGACCCTGCTCGGGGCTGACAAGTGTGTGCACAACCCCGTTGAATCTTGGTGGACGATACTCGAACTGGATTCTGTATCCCTTTTCCACTGTGCGCAGGACCCACTGAGATATATTTCGAAGACTTTTCCAGGTATTCTACTAGGGGGACCAGTCTCTCAAGACTGAACTCGGGTGTTATATTTTGGGTTTCGGTGACCTGAAGCAATTGATTAGCAGGACCTAACCCATTACATTTTTCTACAGGCAAAAAAAAAAATTGACAGTGTGAACTGCCTGAATTGTTTCTCCTTACTCGCCATGATATAGATATACTTGACAATACGACACCAATCAAGACACACAGTTCACACAGAATGCTTGCTGAAGAACAGAAGCTGACACTGTTATGTTCCGGTGTCCTTTTATAGCTTCCGCATCACCGTCACATGCAACGTCACGAATGACGTCATGACGCAACACCAATCAAGATTGGACTAGTTCCATACAGGCTTCATCACGCTGAAGGCGCTCCCCAATGTGTCGATTCTCGACGCAGCGCGAGTTCCCTCAAAAGGGAACTAGGAAAAATAAGATATCAGGACAAGGTACAATAAATCCAATCTTTATGTTTTTGGGCCTAGTTGGTTCTCGTCTCAGAGTGGAATATGCTTATTCCAAATTGGTTGGGCGTTTACAACTTTTTATGGAAATTTTGGGGATAAACCATGTCTTATGTACTGTTTATGAAGATGAGTTGGTATTGAAATTTTGAAGTGTTTGTTTATTTATTTATTTATTTACTGTGATGATGAATAATTGCTATCGTCATCATCATCATATTGTGGTGAACAAATATGTTTGTTTATAATTGTTCTTAAAATAAAAGTGTGTTAAACCTCTCTCTCTCTCTTTCTCTCTCTCTCTCTCTCTCTATGCTGTGAGTGAGAGTGGGCGGAGACGGCGTGTGTGTGTGAGAGTGCTGCGGTGCGAGTGAGTCTATTCTTTCTTTCTTTCTTTTTACACTGTCCCTGTTTGGGTTTTTTGGTTTAAAAATAGTTTGAAAAGAATACAAAGAAAGTTTAAAGAGTGGGAGGTTTAAGGAACGCTGTTAGTCCAAGCCAAACAAAGTTTGAGCAACTTTCACGCAGGCACGGGATAAAACTCACGCCTGTGATGATCTGCTCTGTGGAGGATTAGTTTGGCTATGGGTAACACTGTTGATTTTAATAGCATAATATCTGCTTCTCGAATGAACAGTGCTGTGGTTATCTTCCTTGATACCATTAAGAAGGTAAACAGTGTAGTTCAGACCGGAGTAGTAATTCAGGAGACAGTAATGCTGTCAAGAAAGATAATATTATCAAATGTACCACCTTTCATTAAAGATGAGCTCTTGATTAATGAATTGTCTAGTCATGGAAAAGTTGTCTCACAAATGAAAAGGATTCCATTAGGGTGTAAAGACAGCAACTATATGATTCTAAAGAGTGATTTGGATGAATTGAATGTATCGTTTAAATTCAGAATTGCTTTGATTACATTGTGTTTGTATCGTCTGATACTATGAAGTGTTTTGGCTGTGGGCAAACACGTTAGGCGTGTGTGTCCTGAGAGAGCGGATGAGCTAGACTCAGAGCCAGGGCCGAGCGGGCAAACCACGAAAGCGCGATGGTAACTGGATTCTGTTAGTGAAGAAGATGGCAGTAATGCCGCGGGGCGAAATACAGAAAGTAGGGAGACAGAAACTGATACAGTGTCTATTGTTGTTGCGGAGGGGAACACAGAAAATGTTGAGAAAAAACTGGATACAGTGTCTACTGATGTTGTAGCAACTCATTATGTAACAACATAATGTGGCTGAGTCTATTGTAGAGGAGGAAGAGATGGTGACAGACATTGCTAGAGATAAAACACTTTCAAAGTAGCCAATACTAAGAGAAAGAGAAATAGGAAGTGTTAAGATAGCAGTAGCGGATGGAGGCCCCAAGTGACAGAGGAAACCGTTGGTCAGGTTCAAGAGTGTTTTTTGTTTGCCACACGATGACAGTCACCCAATAATTGTTGGGGGAAAAAAAACACTAAAACAAAACAAAACTTAAATGCTATAAAACAAAAACTGCACCAAACACATGGTCAAATAAACTACATCAACAAGACAGAATCTGACCTGTACGTGCAATTGCACAATACAACCAGCACTTCCCTCAATACTAAATTTCTGGAGCCGTTTTATAGGCCGGACTCCTCCCTCCCCCCGGGACGTACCACTTGAAAAGGTAAATGAGTTTCACATAATCACATATACAGAATAATAACAACAATAAATACAACAACTCATATCTGCAGATACACATCACAGCATAAATGCACACAAAAATAATAAAACAAACAAATAATTCATAAAACATTTATTTTTTACAAATATGATGGATGGAACCCCCGGTGACGTCACACACACGGACAGTAGGACAGTATGAAGTCGATGCAGTGATTACAACTTTGACAAGATAAAATAATACTTGCAAAGAACAAAAAAAAATAAAAATGTCCAGTTTGAGGATTTTTTTGCTGACCGCAGAATGTTTATTAACTCCGTGACAATGCTAATCAGAAGGGAAGGAGGGGAACAGTTTTCAGTTCAAGAAATACACAGATTGAAGAAACTTGTTTCCAAACTGAAATTAGAAGTACAAACTGAAGATGGCTTCGAAAACCACATAATCGCTGTTTTTTCATTTTTTTCTTTGGTTAATGTCCCCTCATACTATTTTTTTTAAATGAGTGTGATGAGGGTGAGCTCTCTTAATTTGAATGGAGCCCAAGATATACATAAAAGAGCAATGCTAAAGAATATTGATGTAATGTTTGTCCACACAGTGACTGTATTAATGAAATTGACTGGAAAAAAGAGTGGGAGGGTGACGTGTTTCTTACTCACATAAGCTCTACTAGAGGAGGGGGTGGCTGTCCTTTTTGCTAAGAATTTCTCACCCATCTCATATGAGGTTAAACATGTGATATCTGGCAGACTAATATTTGTAAGGGCTCAGTTCGAAAAATTCAAGGCTGTTTTTATTAATATTTGCTCCAACAAATGGTATCGAAAGAGTACTCTTTCTCAAAAATGTAAATACAATTCTACAGAATTGTAGCTCTGGGGCTGTATTCACAAAGAATTTTAAGGCTAAAAGTAGCTCCTAACTGGCGAATTTAGGAGCAACTCCTAAAAATAATGGGCGTGTCACTTCTAATTTTAGGACTCCTAATTTTTTTCACTAAGAGTAATTCACGAAGCATTTTAGCCCTAAAAGTAGCACCTAAGTCTGGGACAGCTTAAAAGAAGTCGAGAGGACTCCTAACTCACTAAGACCTATTCACAAAGGATCTTAAAATCGCCGCGCGACACAGTGTGTTGGAGACAGCCAATGACACGGAGTTATTACAAAGACACCGCCTTAACCTTGAGGGAATACTGATTGTTGTGGATCTTGTGAGGGATGCAATAACAGCGCCAACTAATCGCAACAACCCAATCAGTGCCGAATTGAAATGTTTGATAACACTTCGTTACCTGGCAACGGGGAAAATGCAATTGTGTGCCGACGATCTAGCGATATCCCAGCCATCGGTAATGCAGATCCATCCACCAAACCATCAATGCACTCTGTAGACCCCATATTATTCGACAGTTCATAAGTTTTCCTGACATTCGCCAACTCCAAAGAAACAAAGCCAGCTTTATGGATATTGCCGGTGTGGTCGGTGCTATAGACGGGACACATAACGTTATTAAAATAATTGCACCACGTCACCCAGATAGCAAACTGACATCGAATCAATGTGGAAACAACGTTTCTCGTGACATTGAAACAACATCGTTTTGCTCATCGAATTAACGTTGAATCAACGTCAGACACGCCATTCAACCGCATTTCAATGTTGAATCGATGTTTTATTTTCGGTGTAATAACGTTCTGATTGAACGTAACTGTTGATTAAACGTTGAAATTTGATTGATGATTGATACTAACCTTTACAACTAAAAATCAACGTTGAATCGACATCGGTCTGCTATCTGGGCAGGATGAGGACATTTGTAAATAGAAAGAAAACCCACTCCATCAATACCCAGATTGTGTTCGATGCAAACTTCACAATTCTCGATGTTGTATCCCAGTGCCGAATTTCCCTTTTATTTTATTTTTTATTTTTTTCAGCACCAACTGGGCCAGCAGCAGTGACTGATCCTGCGTCCAGTTGGGCTTTCTTTTCCGTTTTGGCGAGTTCATAATCCGCCGTCATTCAACTATTACATTACTTAAATAGGAGCAATATTTCCTTGCTTTAACTAGTCTATTTAAGCTAATAGGATGTCAATTAACCAAGCAAGTGTTAATGCAAGTGTCGTTTTTCATTATTAGGCAAGTGGCGGTTTTCATTAGGGTAGGCTACCTAGATTTAATTTAATTTAATTCACAACTTCTCTCTCTCTCTCTCTGCCTTTTTAGAATTACACTTCACTGGGGCCTGCACAAACATGTCATTATATATGCATTTCGATTACATTATTATTATTATTTTGTGTAGGACACAGACATATTTAGATGTCGTAATTCCATGATTTGGTGCGTCTGTGTTGGTTCGCATGATGACCCTGTCATCTAACAACCAATCACCGTGATCATTTCGAGGAAGCTCGTGCATGATAATTGACGTCATCCATAGCAACGAAGACTCACTCTTAGTTTAGGAGTTGTCATTTTTCCTTACTAAGAGTAGGTCTGAAAGGCGTTGTGAATAACTTTTAAGAGAACACTCCTAGCTAAAATCTTTTAGTGCGATTTAGGAGTACTCCTAGTGGTAAGATAAAATGCTTTGTGAATACGGCCCCTGATGATTTTCTGTTTTTGGGTGGGGACTTTAATTGTACAGGAAACTATAGACTAGATCGAAATCATATGGAACCTCATGTTTCAAGTCATGCTTCAAATGAACTGATTGATACCCATAGTTTATGTGATCTATGGAGGGATCTAAATAATAATGTAAGACAATACACGTGGTTACATAATAGAGATAATTTTATTTCTTTAGCCAGATTAGATAGGTTTTATTGTTTTAAGCATAATTTTAATATTGTGAAAAGTTGTAATGTGTTTATAACAAATATGAAGCCAAAGAGTGCATATTGTCATTTTAACACTTCCCTATTAAGTGATGTGAATTTTAGAGTTGTTTTTGTTTCTTTCTGGGATTACTTTAAATTAAGAAAACCATGTTTTGAAAATATACGTCAGTGGTGGGACTATGGAAATGTTGAAGTGCAAGTACTTTGTCAACAGTATACTTTCAGTGTCTCTGGGGACACTTGAGGAAAAACTTGAGAAAAAACTTGAGTCTGAAATAATGGAGGCACAAGGGTTAGCAGAGATTACTGGGGAGGGAAGACACATTGAAACACTTAAAACTAAGACATCTCTTCTTTTAGATTTGCTCGGCATTAAAGCAAAAGGGGCTTTGGTCCGATCTCGCTTTCAAAACTTACCGCAAATGGATGCCCCAAGTTTTTCTTTAGTCTTGAAAAAAAGAACGGTCAGAGTCGCTATATTCACTCCTTACGCTCTGAAAATGGGCAGGAATTAACAAAGACATCTGAAATTAGAAAACGAGCTGTACAGTTCTATGAAAAATTGTATAGTAGTGAATATAGAAAGGATGAGGAGTTGTCTGCTATATGTCCTGGAGGACTCAAAGGCACAGCTGGAGAGGCCTCTTTCAGAAGAGGAGCTTCTGAAGTCTCTCAATGGCATGGAGAGTGGAAAAGCTCCTGGGATGGATGGACTCCCAGCTGAGTTTATAAAGAGTTTTGGGCTGTGCTGGGCAAGGACCTGCTGACGGTCCTAAATGAAAGCTTGGCTGATGGCTCTTTGCCCCTGAGCTGTAGGAGAGCAATGGTCACATAAAAACGGTGATTTGCAGGAGATCAAGAACTGGAGACCTGTGAGTTTACTTTGTTCTGATCTTAAAGTCCTTTATAAGACTCTGGCTAATAGACTGAGAAAAGTTATGGGGCAGGTCATTCATTTCGACCAGACATATTTTGTGCCGGGTAGGTCAATCACAGATAATGTCTGTCTCATACAGGATATTTTAAAGGTAGCGGTTGTATTGTCAGATGTCAGGGTGTATAATCTTAGTGTGCTATTACTGATGAAAAAATATATAGGCCTACATCATTTGTCTAGTAAGGAATATATTCGTTTTTGCACACTACAGCTTTTGTTTAATTTAGTCATTAAATAATGCCATTAAATAATATAACAATTATTCAGATTGATAACTAAACAGTGTTTGTGTTTTAAAATGCAAGCAGGATACTACCTAGCAACACTTGACACTTACACATGCAGTGACTGGTTGGCCACTTATCTTAGACATCCTCCTCATGAACATGAACAAAGCACTGGCAGCATTCAGCTGGGATTCAGTGTGAGTGAAAATGTCTCTGCTAAAGCTCTTCAGTTTTCATCTCATATTCACACTGTCTGCGTTCACTCTAGCAGAAAGTGGTAAGTCAAATAAGAGGTATTGAAATTATATAATTAAATATCAACAATAATTACATTCATTTCAGAAGTAGTAAAAGTAAAATTATTTAAATTATAGTATTGTATAATTTACTTAAAAAGGGTGACTCGATGGACTTTATCTAAAGTAGATATTACTTGAAAAGTACTTTTTTAAATGTACTGTACAAAGTTGATGTACTGTATCAAAGTTATTCTGTTTATATATTGATTACATAATTATTTGACAAAACCAAATGTTCTGCTTCTGCATTCTTTTTCAGCTAATGAATATTACACAAGACGTTGGTTGAGATGCATCTACAGCTCTCCTGATCTCAGTGACATGGTGTATATTGATAGCTATTATTTTAATAAAGATCTATTCACACAGTTCAACAGCACTCTAAAGAAGTTTGTGGGGTTTAGTGAGTATGGAATGAGAGTGGCAGAGTTCTGGAACAATGACACCAGCTATCTGCGGAGAAAGATAGCTAGTGTTGATGTATTCTGCAAACATAATGCTCAAATCTATTACTCATATTTCCGGAATAAAGAAGGTAAGTGGCTAAAGACTCTTTGATCTATACTCTCACTTGTAGAACTCTTGCTTTTAACTTTGTTGTTATTTTTACAGAAGCATATATGCTAATATTAAATATATTAAATATGTTTTAATATCAGGATAGCATTAATGGCATTTTGAAAAGTAATTTTAACATGAAAGGAATGCATTTTAAGTAAAAATAATGATTATTTCTAGGGCTTCTTTAGTAAGTGCTTCTTTTGTTATATCTCCAAACCCCCATACCCCCCCCCCCCCCCCCCCACACACACACACACACACACACATATGTATGAGACGTGCAATGGAAACTGTGTGTTTAGGATGTTATTCTTTTTAATACAGTGAAACCGAAGGTTAAGGTCAGTTCAGTGACGCTGGCTGGTGGCAGTCATCTAGCTGTCCTGATGTGCAGCGCATATGAATTTTATCCTGCACACATCAAAGTGTCCTGGCTGAGAGATGGAAAACTGATGACCTCTGAAGTGACCTCAACAATGGAGATGGATGATGGGGATTGGTACTACCAGATTCACTCTGAATTGGAGTACACTCCTAAAGCTGGAGAGAAGATCTCCTGTATGGTGGAGCACGCCAGCTTCAATAAACCCATGATTTATGACTGGGGTAAGATTTGATACTCACCTCTTATATTAGTATTAGATTTGTGAATAGTATATTTGTACACGGCAATGGGATCAAATAGAGAATATAAAATAGTCCTCTTATTACGTAAACACTTATGTAAATATTGTAATAATGTAAAGTGATGTGTGAACAGACCCCTCTCTTCCCGAGTCTGAAAGGAATAAAATCGCTATCGGGTCCTCTGGTCTGGTGCTGGGAATCATATTAGCAGCTGCTGGACTCATTTACTACAAGAAGAAATCAACAGGTCAGTTTAGATTAAAATCATTAAGATTGATATTAGTGTGTGTACATCATTCCTGTGCATGTATATTTTTTAAGATGTATTTATTTTTGCTTTGACAGGGAGGATCCTTGTACCTAATTAAAGGTGCTCTAAGCGATCTCGGTTGGCGTAACCTCTTGTTGATGTTTTAATTATTATCAAACAAAACGGAGGCTAGCTAGACCCTCCCTCCTCCTCATCCACGCAATAACCCCCCAAACCCCACCCCACATCATTCTTGTCGGTTATTGGCTGAAACAGTTTGTTATGTTTCGTGGTACGGGTCGCTCTGTTTATTGCTCAGTTTGTTTTTGCTGCTGTTTGTGGAGCTTGGGCTCTCTGCAGAGACCGCGTTTTTTTACAGTGTGTTCAGGGGACAGGCAGCTAGCGGATAGTGAGGAGATGTTTGCGGTATGTGAAAAAAAATGTTTTGGCCTAAAAAACGCGCGAGATCGCTTAGAGCACCTTTAATGATGGTATGTTTCTCATTTCTCATTGTGTATTTGATAACTCAGACTCAGTCACATTAATAATTATTCAAATTTCAGATTATCATACTGACTGCATGCAAGTGGACTAATAATGGAGCATTCACCATGTAACTATCATACACAATCCTAATTTTAACAATCCTTGATGTTTGATTTCTAAAATTTTAAAACAACTATATAAATATAGCATCAAATCTGATACTTATTTTTTAGTGTGCTTTACATGAAGATAATATTTAAGCATCTTACAGTATTAAATGTTGGCAGTGATGTATTGAAAATTATGTGTGAAATAAAGAGAAAATAAAGATAATTGTTTAAGTTTATCTAATTTTCACAATAATGTAAAAGCAAATTTGATCATTTTGAAAGGGAAACTCATCAGATGTAAGTCTTTATTTGTTACTGAATGAAGCATACCTGTATAAACAAATAAAGCATCTGATGAGCATATTTACCCCTCTTTTTTATTTTAAGAAAATGTATCAGAAGTGAATGTATAAACGTAGTACATGTAATTGAACTGAAGGAATGGCATATTGAGAAAACCGTCTCTTATGTCAATGCTACTAATGAGACTCTTTATTTCTGTTTTCAAGAACATTGTCTTGATTTTCATGTACATTTCAGCCATAAATAAATGTTTCTTTACAAATTGTTTTAAAGTTGTATGCAAACTAATACAGATATCATTAGATTTTAACCACTTATCTTCTATCACTATTTTTAGTCTTGTTATAGGCTTCAAAACATAGTGGTGATCAGTCATTAAATATAATTTTTGCTCTGTTTTAGAGAGATTAAAAACTTAATGAAATATTTGTACTTTTTTTTTGTTCGTTTTTTTGTGCTAATTGCTAATTGCTAAATTCTGATATTGCAAAAAAATGCATGATGTACAGTAAACATCTGATAATACAAAAAAAAGAGAAAAAACTGTAAAAAAGAGTTATGTAATAATTTCTCATTATAAACATTTTTTTAAATCATTTTAGGCAGCAAATGCTATATTTTCTTTCATATTAACTTCCATAATTCTTCAAAGATTAGTTACTCATTAGCTCGTTTTTTCTCAACATACAGTGGTTTAAAACAGTTAGAAGTGCAATCTTTTTTTTCATAAAAAAATTTCATCAAGGTCCTGGCAGAGTGAAAAAGTTATTCACTAAATCATTTAGTGAAGCTAAATGACACAAGTTCCTAATTTTGAGGAACAATTCAATTTCACAGAATGATTCAACACTGTATTCTTTTAAAATATTTATTTAAAAATATATATAAATAACAATGAATCATGTTTATTTAGAATCACCCTCTTGTCTCTAGTCTGAATAAGGTAAGATCATTTATTCTACATAATACACAGGAAATGTTACAGTACTGTAGTTCTGGCATAGTGAGTAAAGCCCTCATATGAACTTCATAGACTCCAATACAAGTATTGTCACAAGCCTCCATTGGCAGGGAAATTATTTGCTAATGGGTTTCTGTCATAAAACTTCAATTTTCCAGTTTAAGGTAACTTTCATTCCTCTCCTCATTTTAGCACTTTCTATAGAAACATGAATGTTGTATAAAGAGCATGCTTATTTGATGTCAAGGTACAAGCTAACATGTCTGTTCAAAAGAACATCTAGCCTGAGAAAAACTCAAGTATGGCCAATGTTCATTAAATGGACAACACAATAACAATGTTCTGTGGGAAAAGCTGGATAGTTTTCCAAATAGGTTTATAATTGATAAAGTTAGTCATTACATATTTAACAGTGAAGATTTATTTATGAATTTAATACTGAATTGTATATTTATTTACTGTGTTGCTGTAACATAATTTTTAGAACACATTATGAAGGCATGCCAATTTGCCAAACCAAAATGAGAGTTTCTTCCACATTAAGGAAAATTGGTTAGCATGTTCACCGTCATTTGAGGAAATAGGAAATATCACAGATCTAAATACTTTTGATGTAGGTTTGACTGTGTATGTGATACCATTGAGATTTGGGTACTTTACCTTCCACCCAGGGTTTGGGAACACCACAAGACATTGTTTAGATATTCCTGGCTGGTCTGCCTTATTAATAACAGTAAGCTATGAGCAAGTATTATTAGGGTTTTTGATGTGACAAATTTTATTCTATTAATTTTTATTCTATTAATATTTAAACAAAGTAGGCTACACATGTAACATTAAATATGGGAATGCACATGTCTGTGCATTCCCATATTTAATGTTACATGTGTACTTTGTTTAAATATTAATAGAATAATACATTTTATGTAACATCAATAGGTAGCTACTCTGCATATTTTTTTAATCAGTTGAAAATACAGTAGGCTAGCCTAATAAAGGTGTAGCCTGGTGTATCGTTATCAATACAAGAGTAGCCTACTTTTATAATTATTAGAAAATATGTAATGATGTTTATAGATTGCTTTTTGTAAGACCCATTCTCACTCCCAATAAAGGCGTCAAAAACTGAACCATGGTCAAGCGACCCCCGTTGTCACAATAAAGACGGCAAAAGCGCCACTTGGCGTCACTCTGTGGATGAATTGGGAACATTGCTTTCAATGTGAAATCTGTGGCGTCAACAACAGACGTGAATTTTATCAGTAGGAAATCGCGCTGAAATTAGGCTTGTTTGAGATTAGCAAAATCTGCGCAGAACCGATCACCGATGATCAGCACGAGATGCATGCCGGTTAGAAATGTGTCCGAGTGCGGTCCGCCTTGTTCTGATGTCATGCTGACGTATGTAAAAAAAAACTCTCGCGAGCGCAAGCCGCACATGTCGGATTCTGCAGAACCAAGTTGCTCTCCCAACTGCTCTGATCAAAAGCACGATAGGAAACAACTTGCTGACGACACAGATCAATGCTCATTGTTGGTTTAAACAACCGTGATGTATTGTTCTGTTTTAAAATGTTTGAATTTAAAACTCTGATTTCGTGTTTGTATGTGTATAAATTATGTGTGAGTATTCCCAAACTCTCTGACGGTGTGATAGGCTATGGGTTATTTGATTGATTGTTGTCATATTTATAAAAAAAAAGTTTATAAAACATAGTATGTACAGTAAAGATTATTGATAAACACGTCTTTGGTATGTAATTAAATAACAAGAACTTTGAGTGTCTTTATTATATTTATTTTCTTATAAAAGCAACAGAACTTAAATTACATCCAGTTTATTAGCAACACCGTGCACAAGCGTGAATCCCGCGATATCCGCCTTTGATCTCGTTGGCGTCTGATCCACTACGAGAAGAGAGAACTGTCCGGCTTGCCTGCACTTTTTTCACTCCTCCCCTCACTGCAGCCACCTACTCTCGCATACATTTCAGGCGAGGCAAGGCGCATCTCAAACAAGCCTCTCATTCCAAACACATCGCGATATTTGGCATCAGTTCACGTATGCCAGATGTTTGTAAGGCTGCGTTCCAGTCCACTTTTAGACACGCACTTGCGAACTTCCCTAAGCACCTCGGGGGAATCCCTGCCACCATTTTGAAGTGTGTTCCACTTCATGATGTGGACGAGGAAAGTTTATATGGACAGACCCTCGTTCCCTCGATTTTGACAGAGGGAGCAAGTCTAGGCTACTTCATATGCACACTTCAGGCAGCTCCATATGCAACAATGCTACACGATCGTGACGTCACTGCAGATCTCGTCTAATCACCACCAGGGAAAACTAATCTAAATAATAAATCAACTCCATAGCTTATTCCAAGTGATCTAGGGCTTAGCTAGCACATTCCAATTCAGCCCATTGCAGTTTCCGCCAGTAGTGTGCACTCGTGAAACATAAGCAATGACGTACATCCGAGTGAACGAGACTTTAGCGAGTGAAGGGCATGACCATTTTTTCATGACAATGTACCAACATAAATAATAAAAATAAAATATTATATTTTTGGGTTTTACTTTTATAACCTACAGAGAACGTCATCATCGTTTGCCGCAAGTTTTCACAACCGGTCAAACACAGATGTTTTCTTTGAACCCTGAAGGTTATTTTGGAGTTTTTCTTTTTATAACCGTAAACTAATTAAAACGTTGCAGATGATACCAATATGATACAGAGATTATTCTAATGCTGAAATGTGTATTTTATTTATAAACAAACTATATTAATCTCGGACACATTCTGTCTCTCTCGCGCACTGTCGAGCGCGCTCTCGGACACACTCCTCTCTCGCGGCGTTCGCCTCGCTTTTGTCCAGTCTGGCACCTCATAAATACACACACACACACACACACACACACACACACACACACCAGAGGAAAAACTTTGCAGGTCTTATGGCTGAGAGAGAGCCTACTCAGATGAAAACTGCTTCAGTGAGCTCAATTATAGTAACGCCACATTTTATTGTCAGTAACGGTAACAGCGTTGTAACGGTAATTAGTTTGATTACTCAGAGCAAATTTTGCATCTCATTTGGAAACTAAGGTCCCAGAGTCTGGAGGAAGAATGGAGAGGCACACAATCCAAGATGCTTGGAGTCCAGTGTGAAGTTTCCACAGTCTGTGTTGGTTTGGGGAGCCATGTCATCGGCTGGAGTTGTAAAATTTGCTCTCATCAGAAAAGAGGAATTGGGTCCACTGTGCTTTATTAAATCCAGAGTCAACGCAGCTGTCTACCAGGATATTTTCAGAGCACTTCATGCTTCCTTCATTATCCAGCAGGATTTGCACCTCCCCACACTGCCAAAAGAACCAAAACCTGGTTCAATGACCATGGTATTACTGTTTAATTACTGTGTGATTTCATGCACTATTCAAATTTTCTGGGATTTTGCTTTTGTGGGTTTCATAAGCTGTAAGCCATAATCAGGGCTGGACTGATAATCGGGCATACCGGCATTGGTCAAAAAAAGTAAGCGTTAGTTTTTTTTCCCACTGACAGACCGGCCCATGAAACGCTAGATCAGCAGCCCATTGGTTGTTTTCTTGATTGACACTGGGCTAACCCAATCACATCTTTAAACACCTCCCCCTTTGAGCGAGCTTGCGGTGTCAGGGTATCTGTCAAAATAGTCTGAGAGATGGAGAAGAAACGCACGGAATGTGCAGAGAAATAGCGTGAAAAATAGATACAGGCCCTTCAAGCAGACGCTGCAAAATGTGTCAAAATATATATTTTCTGCAGCAGCAGGACCTTCATCAGCTCCAGTGATGATGATGATAGTGAGGAGGTTCAGGAGAGAGATGAGAAAGTGTAGAGTCCGGTGGGTATTGGCAAGGACTTCACGATACGATACGCATCACGATACATGGATCACAATACGATTTCATCACGATACATCACGATACGATAAATATTGCGATATTCCACACAGTTAACTAAAAATGTAAAACCAAAATAAAATACAAGTTACGGTGTGCCATCTGAGTAGTCTTACATCAGATCACATTGATAAATCAGCAGAAGAATTGAGTCAAAACAATATAATACAAAATTTCCTTTCCAATTAATTTTTTAGCTGCCATAACAAAATAGACTTGAACTTTTCACAATGGATACATTAAAAACGTTAAAATAAAGTGCATTAGATATTTAAAACTAAATTAAAGTGTAGTTCACAGTTAAGTTAACTCACTGAGGTTATGTGGGTAAAATAGATAAGCAGCTTGAATAAATTAAAAAAACATGGAAATAAAGTGCAGATACTCAGGTACTGTCCATGTAAACAATGAAGTGAAATATTATAAACAACGTTAATAAAACTAAAATAGTCAGTGTGATGTAACCATAAATACAACTTAAATGATTTTTGCATGTGTGTCCATTAAACGTTTATATGAACACTTAAACGCATTGGTTTCATGGCAGGCCTATTTTGACTTCAGATTTTTGTTTAGGAACAGAATCTGATCAACATGTTCTGGGGTAACTGCACTCCTCTGAGCTGTAATAATGTCCCCTGCAGTAGAGAACACTCTCTCTGAGGGCACACTAGTCCCCGGAATACACAGGTATTTATTTGCCATGTGTGACAATAAAGGATACTTGCTCTGAGTCCCTTTCCACCAGTCGAGTGGATTGACAACACCAAGCGGCAGGGGAGCCTCCTCTTTGTATCTAGAAATCTCCTCCTTGGCCTGGTCCTCTGCAGTTTTCCATTTCTTTGCAGGTGCTGTAGCATACGTTGGACCAAGTAGGTCAGCTAGAGAATGCCTGGATCTCTTGGATGGTACAGCAGACATGTCTTTTTGCACAGGATCTTGATTGCCTTCCTCATCCTCTTCTGGCACCACATTCACATCAGTCTCTGTCTCCACTGAGTTCACTCCAAGCTCATTCTGCTGAAATAAACAGCAAAGTAAACTAGAATGTACATTTCCAGAAGAAAATGTGAATGGTGTTTGCAGTGGCAAAAAACACGACCCGGTTGCACATTATTGTGTACGGAACAACAACCATGTCTGTACGATGTTCTGGTGCTGAGATATGGCTTATTCATGTGTTTGTATGGTTACTAGGGTACTCTATATGGTTGCTATGGTGTGCTTATACAGTTTATGGGATGATATTTAAAAAGTAGTTGACAGTCTGAGTCAAAAAAGCCGAACTCCATGTTTCTCATGCATTCAGCATTGAACTCAGCATTTTCTTGGCATGATTTAGCACTTAGCTAATCAATATTAGCATGTTGCTATTCAATGCTAGCATGTGTAGCATGTAGGAAGTCCTGTTTGCTAGCATGAGTTGAAAGAGCCAACCCCCATCTCAATACGGTGTTCTGATGCAGAGATATACATCTTGCTAAACGGTTGCTAGGGTACTTTTTTTGGTTGCTATGGAGTGGCTTGGCAACTGCCAATAAATGTCAGTATGAATAATATAAACCAACTCCCACGCCTCTGTGGCATTCAGAATGGAAGATATCCTCTGTGGATTTTGGTTGCTAAGGTGCTAGACAATGGTTGCTAGGGACGGGCTAGGAAGTGTTGATGTGATTCATGATTGGCTGTTTGCTGCCCCGAGTCAAACGAGACCACCCTCATGTTTCTATGACTCTTCTATCCAAAGATATCCCTTTGATCTCTTTCAATGGAAGTCTATGGTTTTTGTTGCTAATGTGCTCTAAATGGTTGCTAGGGGCGTGGCCTGATAGCTTCACAATGATCCCGAGAGACTGATTGGCCGTCTGAGTAAAATGAGCCCGCCCCCTTGTCTCTATGACACTGTGATCCAGAGTTATGTTTAATACAAAATCGCTTACTATGGTGTACACCATAGTAAGTCAATGGGAAAACTTTGGGCCGCTCCTGCCCCCCAGGGGTGCAACTTTTACCCCATTGTGAGGTATGTTCTTACAGAGCCTGCCAGCCTCTTCAAATGTGGTAAATTTCACATTTCTGCGAAATCCTCGCTCTGAGCCGTGACTCGTCAAAGTTTGCCGCAATGTTAAGTCTATGGGATTTTTCGGCGACTTTTTCGCCCCTGGGGCAAACACTGTACCCCCGATCTCTTATAAGAGTCATAGCACACCATTCCAAACTAGGCCGCACGTTTTGACACCTCATTCAGGGGTCTGTGACAAAAACTGCGGGTGGAGTAGCGCGTCAAAATTTCGGCGGGACAAAAAGAGCAATGGCAATACTGTTGCTTGCAAAAAGCAGGCACCATTAATTAAACATTAGCTTTAGAGAAAAGGTATATTAAAGGGATAGTTCACCCAAAAAATTAAATTATGTCATTATTTACTCACCCTCAAGTTGTTTCAAACCTGTATGAATTTCTTTCTTCTGCTGAACACAAAAGAAGATATTTTGAATAATGTCAGTAACCAGACAGCTGATTAACCCCATTGATATAGTAGGGAGAGAAAAAATACTATATAAGTCAATGGGGTCCACCAACTGTCTGGTTACTGACATTATTCAAAATATCTTCTTTTGTGTTCATCAGAAGAAAGAAATGCATACAGGTTTGAAACAACATGAGGGTGTGTAAAAAATGACAGAATTGTATTTTTTGGGTGAACAATCCCTTTAAGTCCAGTACAATGAAATAATTAAATGTATCAAACTATACTATATACACTTACACTATACTATAGATGTTTGCCTATCTTTTACTGGTATGTGATTTTAATACTGACAATTTGAATGACTATTTTTAAATGTAGATAAATCTTGACAACAGTATGTTTTATGATATGGCATTGTTTATCTTACCTGTAATGCTTTGCTCCCTGTAGCTTCTGCAAGGATTGTAGCATAGATGTCCTGGCATTGGTCTTCTGACAGGAAGGGCAGGGCCTTAAATCTCGGATCCATAGCGGTGGCCACATAAAGCGTCTCCTTGTTCAAGTACCTCTTTTTGAGATCCTGGCACATGGCAGATTTTATTTCCTTTATTAAGTTGGAATCTGTTGGGCTGTTTTGTAGGTCATGGGTCAGCTGGGCAAGGAGTGGTGCTACAACTGAAAGTGTTGGAGTGGTCTCTTCTGACATGACTAGTGTAGCTACCTTCATGGGCTTCATAGCAGTGACCACTTCTTCAGCAGCTGTTATGTCTGCCTCACTGAGGGTGCAGATGTCTTTCTCTTTCTTCCTCACCTCAGCTGAGAGGAGGGCAGCATGGATGGCTGGCTGCTGTTCTAGGAAGCACTGCAGCATGTCGTGTGCACTATTCCATCTGGTGTCAGTGAGCAGTTTGTGGTGAGGCAGATTTAGCAGTTTTTGTTTTTCATGCAGTACATGGCTGGCTCTGGTACTGCGTCTGAAAAAGTTAGTTATTCTTCTCACTCTTCCCAGCAAACGGACGACTGGTGTTAGTTGCAGCGTGCGCGCTGTAAAGCCAAATTCAAAGTATGCGCAAAACATTTAACATGCAGCATACCAGCTAGCTGCGCTGCAATGGTCATGGTCGACGCGTTGTCTGTGACGACCGCGGGGTCCTTGCTTTTTATATCCCATTCCTCTAATGCATCTTCCAACACCTCGGCGATGTTACTGCCAGTATGGCTCTCATGCATTGCCCTCGTCTGCAAAACATGAGAAATCAGTTCCCAGTCCTCATTGATGTGGTGCGCCGTGATCGTAATGTACGATTCAGTCGCCCTCGATGTCCAGCCATCGCATGTAAGGGCCACTCTTTCTGCTGAGCCAAGAGATGTTTTTACAGCTTGCTTCACCTCTTCATACATCCTGGGCACAGTTACCTCAGTAATGTGTTTGCGAGTCGGGATCACATAGCGCGGCTCCATTGTGTTTACCATATACCTCAAGCCACGGTTTTCAACGACACGGTATGGGCGCAAATCATGACAAATGAAATGCACCAACGACTCTGTTATTTTTAGAGCTCGAGCTGAGTTAGATGGAAGTTTGTTATGCAGTGCAGTCTGCTTCTGGTCGCCAGGTTTCGGTTGCTTCTCTTTCAACATCATTTCTGCATGACGTCTGACGAGGTGCGTTCGTAAATTAGTTGTGTTACCTGAATATTTGATAGCAGCGTAACAAAGCTTGCATATTGCGTTTGTTTCATCCAAGTCCAATCTCCCTGGTTTGTTTTTAAAACCGAAGTGCACCCACACATCGGCATTATATTGCGAAGGGGCCGAAGCAATTTTGTCGGCTGAGTCTGCCATGTCGCTTGCAGCTTTCACTACCGAAATTGGCGCTCTATGGTGTTGAAGGAAACTAAAGCCGCCATACTGCAACATCTACAGGAACGGAGGTTGTAGTTCACCAGGTCACACCCCGTTTAAAACATGATTTACATTTTTTAATTTTTTTGAAAGCTAATCGAATAAGTCCTTTGTTTCGGGTGAAGGAGGAACATCTGGTGCCCAAAGAAGACAGAAAGGTGTGCGAGTCCATTTTATCAATTCTGTAATATGTAGTACATAATTTAATGTTGAAATTTTACATTGTACAGGTTATCACTTGGTTTTTGACCAAGTGAATCTCTTGAAACAAGTGACAGAAGAGTTGTCTTGAAAGAATATATATAATACTTCAATGTGTATATTATATAATGTACTGACTGCTGCTTTGTAAATTTAAATAAGGAACAGGCAACTCTGGCCATTTTGCGTTCTCCTTTTTGAGGTGGAGAGTTTACCTCCAACCCTAGTTGAGCACATCTGAAAATGTAACCAAAGTCTTCAGGTTTACTTCTAGACAATATGCAGGTGGGTTTGTGGTTGGAGCTAAATCTGCAGGACAGTGGACGCTGAGGACCAGAGTAGCCCATCACTGCTTTAAATAACGCAGAACATAAGCTGAACTGACTGTCCATTAAACAACTTCATTTGAATTGTTTGTGTTTTTTGTTTTACTTTCAGACCAGGACTGGAGAACTCCTGGCAATAGGATGTTGAGACTTCTTCCTCTGGTTGAGAAAAAGCTACACCACATAAGTGATCACATCTTCTGTTCATCTGTTGTACTGTAGGGTACAACTGAACAAACTGCAAAGTTGATGTCGAAATTCAAATGAATGTAATTATGGAACGCTTTTGAAAATAATCTTCATTCTGGTCTTGTTTTAAAGAAGAGACTTTGAAGTTTATTGCACAGGTGTATGCAGTTTAAAAAGGTGTTTAAGTTTATTGTAATACATTTTCTTTTAAATAATATATAAATAAAAATTTGGTTCACCCTAAAAATTATATGAAATAAAAGCCATAGTTCTAAAGAAGTTGTGTTCCAAATTTGAGACTAATATCTTAAAAAATTAGATTTTTTTGAGCTGCTATACAAACAAAGGTCACTAGATGGCATTCATGCCCAGTTGATGATTCCAACGATATATTGTTTGTCAATATTATTAAGTATAGGATAAAATAGTTTTAATCATGCAATGGCAAATGGGCCCACCGGTGGGCCAGTGACAGTTAACAGGTTTTAATAGGAATCATTTTTGAGAAGTGTTTATTTTGGATAATCAATAGACTGTGATGACACTAACCTGTGAATACTTACCAGTGTTGAATCCAGAGTTCTGTTACTCACTGAAAACACTGTGCTTATATTTACCTGTGAATACTTAGTACTATTCTGTATTTTACATGTGATATTTACTGTACCAGAAGTGTTGTCCCTGCTCATCTCACGCATTGCCCGTTTAATCGTGTTTTCTTGAATAAACTCAACTGACATCTTCTCTCTCCTCTCAGAGTAACATTAGGCTACATTAAAGTGTTAGTTGTGAAAATAAAAAAATATTTTCCCACTTTGTGAAATGAAATTCCAAACCTGTCCGAATGACCCAAAAGCTGATCTGCGTAAGGCAAGTCAAATCACCGTTTGGCAGAAAAAAATCTGTCTAGCCTAAATCATTTATGTATCCATTCTTTCCATAAACTGCCTTGTTCAATTTAATGCAACAATTTACGTAAAAATTAATGTGTTTCAATTAATCAGGCCTTATGAAAATTAATAGATTTATTCTGTTGAGCTCCAAAGATTTATTGCTCATGTGTTATATTGTTGTGTTAAGAGTCTTCTGAAGCCATAGCTTTTCAGCATTAATCGTCTCCTTAGACAGATAATAAACATCTTATATTCAAACAGGTCACAATGCAAATTATTAAGCACCATTGACGTCAAACCTGTAATTATTTGAGAATAACATAAATGAAAATTGAGAACTGCTGCAGGAGGAAGATTTTCATGAAATAACTTCTAAAAACAAATAGTGTATGGACAGTGTTAAGTGGATTTTGTAAATTGTATCACTTCCATCCACATTCATTTTTAATGAGTGGACAAGAGCCACTTAAAGCTCATTTAGATCTCAACCCTTATTTCTAAAACTCACCACATTACATCACCATGTCGAACATTATCAATAAATATCTCATAAACTGTCATTAAAAATTAGACATACAGCAGGTAGATAAAGAGGAAAAAATTACACACAACACAAGTCTAAGATACAATTTCACACAGAAAAGGTCCATCCAGGAATACAGTACTTGCATTATGTAGTTCTGGATGTGATACAGTTCTGGAGAAACAAAAGATAAAATCTGATAATAGCCATGCACAACATAATATATAGGGCTAGCTATATATAGCCTATATTATAGGCTATATACAATTTTTTTTGTCCAGCTAAGGGCTGTACAAAGGTTTTTGTAAACCAGGAGGCCTTCTGATTAAAAAAAAACCTGAACAAAATGTACTCTCAAACATGACCACGGGATGTCACTCTCATTCCACAACCAAAACACCGACTGTCTTAATGACAGATTTGGTGATTTAACAGAAACTTTTTATGCGTTTTTTACTTGTACGATTTCACACTGTTACACTACAAAATGTATCATGCAATATGATATATAATACAAGCATATTTAATCTCTTTGTGTATCTTTAATCGTATACACTGCGTTGAGCAGTTAATCGCATGACTCTCAATGCCTGTCTGTGTTTAATTCACTGTTGGCGGTAAATCCCGTCTCGTGCTCTGGACTGATGAGGATCTAAAGCTCGCGATGGGTGACGCGCGGACAGATGATTGTGGTGTTTCGCGCTCTCAGGACACTTTCTACACGGACGAGACCACAATAGGACGAGTTAGGCTATCAAACAAGAGAAAACTGAAATGTTACCTTTCATTCATTGGATTATAATGGAAAGCTGTGCATTAATTCAGTAAAGATCAACAAAATGGGTTCCAAACTAATAGCCTACATCTCGCTAAAGATTCCCAGTCAAGTTTTGCCTCACGTGCCGCTTTTCCAGTTGGAATGAATTATTCAGAAGTGTGCAGCTCTTCATAGTGAATCTGTGGAGCGCGTGCACAGGTGAAGATTCCACAGGTAAAACAGCATCATGATGTCGACGGACCAAACGCGCTCCTCGGTCTCTCCTGTTTAGGGTTCATAAATGTCAGAAACGTTAATGGGACATATCATAGATAACCCCTGTGGCCAAAATGAGCGTCTATTCTCACCTATGGAGGATTCTGCAGATATTATTGCCAACGATAATCACGGCTGTCACTCAAGGTATGTTGATTTCTTGAAGTCTAAAAGTTGGAAGAGCCGAATCATAATGCGTGGGTCATTGCAAATAGTTGTGTATTTATGACCAGTGTAATGGGTTTGTAACCTGAAAAGAATTCAGAAGCATTCAGAATGCGTGACTCGAGATGCAGTCTCGTTTTAGACATTGTGTTAACAGACTTCAGAACAGGAATTTTACAGTAGTGTATATTTTAAGGTTGTCTGTGTTTCATTCCATTTTTTTTGTTTCTTTTTCTTTTTTTTCAGTTTTAGAGACACAAATCCCATAGGTTATTTTTTTTTATCTTTCATGAAATTAATGTAGCATGAAAAGTTCATAGGGAACACTTCAAAACCTTCTACAGTATAGCTTATACAGATTAACAGTACAGCATACAGTTTGTACAATTAAAATCGTACAACAGTGTCATGATTTTGACATAATTGGTTGAAATGATAATAAATAAGTTGAAATAAAAAAAATTTCCCATGCATTTTTCTTCAATTTATTTAAAATATGCATCTTAGAATTTTTTTGGAGAGGGGTCAATTGTGGTTCTCTTGATGCTGATGGCAAGATAGCCTAACTCATAACTAAGGAAAGGCTGCTAAGATGTTTTACTCATATATTCTAATATGTTCAAGGGATTGAAAAAAAAAAAACATTTAAAAAGCATTATGATGGGTAGAGGCTAAAAAAAATTCTGATTAAAGCAAATGATCTGCAGAAAGTGACTCAGTTGGTGCTGGCCAAATTTAGACATAAGAATGTGTGATATCTTCCATGGCATTGACACGTGCCATCTTATGAATGGGCACTTTCCTTCTGACAAACATGAATTCTATATATTTAATCTGTATCTGTATACTTCCTATCTGCAAAAACTACTTTACATTCAAGACCTTAAACCCATGATAAAGATTAAATCCCTGTGAAACTGATTTTTCAAATTTAAAAGGAATCATTGGATACAAGATAATTCCCAATCTTTACTCAAAGGTCTTCGTTCACTTCTCACTGTTTAGTTTCTCATTTCTCTCATCGGCCTGTCTGTACTTTTTTTTTTATGCAGTGAGTGCTTGTTTCTCAAGGCATGGTCTGGATAGGATTAGTGCTCATCCTGTCCCAGAAACAGTTTCTACAGCTTCACTCATTCACAGTTGCTGAGACATCTGTGCTGTGTGTGTGCTCTCTTTTTTAAGACATTTTAAGATCACTTCTGTGTTGTTGCACACGAGAAATTTTAACAATATCACACAAGAAATTGCGCTATTGTTGTACTGCTTAAATATACATGATATATGTATGCTGTTATACAACAACTCTAACAAAGTTAATATTGAGTAACTTTTCAGACAAAATTTGTCCATTTAGTTTATATATTGAATGTAAAAAAATTTTTTGGTTTAACTTAAAAAAAGCAAGTTACCTTGTTGCCTTAAAATTTTGAGTTCGTTGTAATTAAAAATTTGAGTTAATACAATGAAGAAGAATGGTTTAATAAACAGAAACTCAAAATAGTATGTTATCTTCACACATTAGTTATACAAGTTGATTTGACAAAAGATAAAAAGTTGTGATAACAAACCATGAAAATATTTTTTTACAGTGTACCAACAAAACTAGTTCCAAAATAATCAAGCCCTTTCGGAAATGCACTTGGCCAGTCAGATTTTCGATGATACAGTACCGTTTGTTCAACCCAGAATCTGTGATGGTGTGGTGCAGTGCAACAGCTTCACTCACTGAAATGCATTCATGCCAAATTTTATTGGTTTGTTTTAAAAGTTCAAGCAATCAAACCATACAGGATTAATATTGATGATGGGAAAAAAAAAAGTTATCAAAAGGCATTCAATAGACCCATGACTTGCTAAATGTTCATATATTTGCATTAGCGTTAATCAATTACTTACTTTTTGAGGATGTAAGAGGTTAGACTTATATCAGATGACTATATGTGCCTTAGTTATATGTAGGCATATGTTTTACATTAATTTCAATATTGTCTGATATACTGTCTTGCAGCAATGTTAACCGTCTGTGTAAGACTTCATTAGTCCCCATCAGTTTTCCACTTCAAGCCTTTAGCAGTAGGATGCCCTTAAATCTCCTTCCTAGAGTTTAATGTGGTGACATTTGGCATTAAGGATGTATTATAAAGGTTTGTGCTGACTTAAAAGGTAGCATGCAAGCTTGCTTGTTGACAATATGATAATGTAGTATAATCATGTAAGTATCTGCTTTAAACTAACAGCTGTCATAACATTATATTTATGTCATCAGTACTAAAGTCATCCAGCATAAAGGCCCCAATTGGTCAGTGTAGAGGGACTCTGCTCTGCCATCTGTCCTTGTACATCCTGGAGCGTAAATGGTGCTATAACTGATGCATATAATTATTTGTAATTAATTGCATTTGCTTAATCTCCCTGCTTTACCTGAACAAAATGGTTGATAAACACACACAGATAAACAAAACATTACAGAACTCTAAACAGTTTGAAAAATGTAAATATGAATTAAGGACCATTCACACCAAGGACGATAACTATAACGATAACAATATGGATATAGTTCTAAAAAAATCTTTCTAAATATAAAATAATAGCAGAGTCCACCCCACAACTATAAAGACAACAGCGCAGAGAAACAATATCATTGGAATCGCTGTCAGAACGATTTTTTCCAGCTTATAATGATAAAAACATTGACAGCGAATCAGAATCCATCTTGCTTTAAAGTTACAATATGTAAGAATTTTGTAATACAATATCCAGAAATCACCTGCACAGTGTGATATATGTCCTGCAGTTGTGTACTTACAATTTACCAAAAGTTCCCAAAGACTTTTCATTTCAGAGAAATTCCAATTTTAAATAATTGGCCGCCCCGGAAAACCTGTTCAAAATTGTCGCATGTCAATAACGTAATATCTGCGTTATCCCTGGTTTCCGGCCGCTCGTTCTGCCATAGTAACCATGGCGACAGGCGTGGACAACTACGTAGTGTGTAACGTCTAGCTGCACGCTGTTGTTGTTTCGTTCAAACATCATGAACCATGGCAAAGCAGACTTTGGGAAAAAAGGAGAACTAAAATGAGGATCAATATCAGCGTGGCATTTTCGAGATGGCAAACTTCGACTTGACAGAGACGCCGCCGCTCTTGCATGTACTTTATTAGACAGGTGAGCAAATGTACATAAAACTAATCAATGTTATATAGGTCAACATGATGAAATGTTAGAATATGATCTGCATGCTATTCTAATGTTGATCTAGCTTAATGCTAATCTCATACAGACAACAAACTAACACATAGAATAACATTATAACTTTCAACACACTCAAATGCTGTTTCACGAGTTCACATCTAAATATAATTATTACGGTAAAGGTTATGCGTATTTGGCGTGCTGTCCGGGTGGAGGGCTCCGAGCTCGGAATTTCTGCCCAAACCCAGAGTACTCCCCCCGTTGGTAAGAGTAGATGGAACTAGAAGTGAGGAAATGGGGTGGAGGTGGGATGCTGATAAACTGTCAAGGAACAGAGGTGGGTTCTGCTGTTATTTATCTTGTCCTGAGTTGATTACTGATTGATCTCCACTTGTGCTAATTGGGTTAATTATCTGCACATGCTCCTCCCGAACCTTGTTAATTAAACATCATTTAGTGTGATAGTGTAACGTTAGACCAAGTGGAACAGCGCTGCGTTATCTCACAAGTTTAATTCGTCAAATAAACTGACCTGTGTGAGTATTAATTCTGCACTTGCGGGAAGTTCGGTAGAATGAAGTGTCCTTATTCCTTTATATTCGTGAGGCTCGCGGGACTCGCATGTGGCGTTGATGTGGCTCTTAATTAGCAATCGTGCCCTGCTTCATACCACAGTCATGATAAAAACATCAATGTTTTCACTTATCCATAAACATTATTAGATCCATCGGCTTGACGACAAGTTCCATAATTCCGCAGGAAATTTTGCGTCATCAATCTACACCTTTGTTTTTGTAAGAGGTTAGCGACCCCATAAACTGGCACGCTTAAAATAAACCCTAAAATAAATCCTCTGGTGGGTAAAAAAGATAATTTTTTAGACATAAAGCGATGATTGGAAGTTTTAAAGGGATTGTTCACCCAAAAAATTAAAATTTCATGATTTAATCACCCTCAAGTTGTTCTGCTGAACACACAAAAATATATATTTTGAAGAATATTGGTAACCAAACAGTTGATGGACCCCATTGACTTCCATAGTAATTTTTTTTACTATGGTTACCAATATTCTTCAAAATAAATATATATTTTTTGTGTTCAGCAGAACACTTGAGGGTGATGACAGAATTGTCATTTTTGGGCAAACTATCCCTTTAAGGTGTCATAGCAAGAAAGAGTGTCATCTTCAGTTTTATTTGAAGAAGTTTGAGGTATGGAAGAAGAGAAGCAACTGTTGATGTGTCTCAAAGGGAAACACATCTGTGCTGTCAGCTACTGTTTGAGTCTTTTTACTGTATTACTCACAGCATGGTGGTGAAACCAAATGCTTTTTTCAATGTTTCCAAAACTACTCAAGAGTTTCTTCTTGTTGTAAAATAAAATAAAATAAATGTTTTCACAGTTCAGGTTGGTCTGAACGTCTAAGAAACCTACAGTAAACATTTAGTACAGTAAAACTAAATGCAAATACTAAAAATCCAACTAGCTATATTATCTTGCATAATAAATTGTTTAATTATTGGCTTAATACATATAATATAGTAATAATATATTTGTAAGGACATTTTTGTTGCAATTTTGGTATTGTCTTGGATCACCAATTGATTTCAAATGTACGGTCTGGGTCTTGAAGCAAAAGCAGTTGAGAATCCCTGGTCTAGAACATCATTCACTCCACTGTTGCTGTTAAAGCCATTTTACTGAGCACATGCAGTCAGCAGAATGCTTTCTTAGGGTGGACTGAACAGATAATGCATGGATGGATAGAATCTGAGTGATTTTACTATATATTTTCAAGAATATTTATGGAGGGTGAAATTAAAATAGTAATTATTTATTTCTGCTCTCAAACCTGCTATCGTGGTTTCAGTAGCACTACAATAATCTCCAATTAGTTAATGTCTTGACAATGTCTAATAATATGTTACAGCACATCAAATCTTTGTTAACTAGACAGTCAGACTGATAACCCGAAGGTTGCGGGTTTGATTCTCAATACTGACAGGAAATGACTGAGGTGCCCTTGAGCAAGGCAACTAACCCCCAATCACTCCCCGGGTGCAGCAGCAAAAATGGCTGCCCACTGATCCGGGTGTGTGTGTGTCCACCGTTTGCTGCGTGTGTACTCACTATTCCTAACTTGGATGGGTTAAATGCAGAGGAAAAATTCATTGGGTTACCATACTTGGCCTTCACATGTCACTTTCACTTTATGTTAGCCCATGTCCTTTAAATACTTTTAAAGTACCCCTATTATGGTAATTTGAAGGTTACTAATTTTGGTTCGGAGGACTCCTATAATAAGTTTAAATGCATTCAAGGTTAAATATCTCTTTAATTTTCTTATACATTGTGCATCACCTCATTGCTCGAAGAGTCAGAGTTCATTCATTCAGTCTCTTCAAACAACCCCTTTCCAAAAGCCTACTCTACTCTGATTGGTCAGACCGTCCAGTCTGTTGTGATTGGTCTACCGTTTACAGCTCAAAATGCCTATTACCATATCTGAATTTCAGCTCTGGGGGCTACCTCGGCACTTGAATACACAGTTATATGAATGACGGCGCCGGTTTTTCTAGTCTTCATCCTTGAATTGCATGTACAGTGGATTTGCAGTGCTGAAAACTGCGTCTTCTGAACATGTCGACAACACAAAACAAACTCTTCCAGGCCTCAGCTACTGTACACCTACAGTGTTTGAGGGCAGATCAAATTAGATGTCATTCGCGGGCACCCAAGGAAGAGCATAGGCTGGCATTATGCAAATGTGTTACATTGTTATGTTGGCATGTATCGACTCGTTAAATCAGTTCAGAATCCATTCTTTCTTTTAGGAGACTTTATTTGTCACGCATTTTGATCTTTAAAACTTTGCAGATCTTTTAGATTCACAAACTTTGATACAACTTTGGTTTTTCATTGAAATTAATATTAACTAAGAATAATACATGCTTTTGAGTAATTTTCCATTGTTAGATCATGTTAACTAATGTATTTGACTAAACAAATGATACCGTATTATGATGTTACCAGTGTTTCTCATGCAATGCCAACCTGTTTCCCTGCCAAAGTCATGCATCTAATTGCTAAAATGATATTTATGACTTCATAGTCATACCTAGTTTATTTTAAAATACTCTAATGTAACTCCATTTATACAATTAATACCCACATTAAATGTACTAAGAATTTATATCAGTGTTTAAACACGCACAATAAATGTACTGAGCATTTATCTCAGTGTTTAGCACGCATACACACTTTTTCCCCCATAGTGTGGCTAGCAGGCTTATTAGACCATCATACCTACGGATTTAGAGCTGAATCCAGCCAGATGTTATCTATGTCATCTGCTGAAATGGAGGGTAAATAGAATGGATGTTGACCTGTTGACCGGCACAACTGCTAATGGTAATGCATCCAGAGACCTCTATGTGAACTCAAAGCCAAATGCACAAAACTACTGAATCTCAATTTAAAACATCTGAAACGAACAACTCAACACACATAAATGCTCAAATACACAAATATAATAAACACATTTACAGATTATCTGCTCAGATATTTTGACATGAAAGAAGCATTTAAACTTTAATCAGCATAATTTAAATTTTGTGCAAAAAAATTTAACCCTTCTCTTAGACGTTTTAAGTAGTAGTAGCATGACGAGTGTGAAGTTCCTTCGAAAGAGATTAGGAGAAAGTGTACTGTTTAAAATTGGGGGGAAATAGATAAAGCAATAAAGGAAAGGTATGTGTGTGCGTTTTCTCGATTCCAAAAATTGTATTTTGAGGGATATTCTTTTTCTTTCTTTCTTTGAAGCAGTTGATGGTCTGGATCCAATTTCCAAATTTTGTGGGTTGTGCTTTAACTGATTATGAAATATGATCTGATTGTCAGCCAAAGTTTACACCCTCACCCTCACGTCATTTCAAACCTTTTTTTTTTCTTTTTTTTCCGCGTTCAATGAAGTTGTTTTGGACCCTATTAACTTTCTTTCTGTGCACAAAAAAAGTAGAAATGTGCGTACGTGTTTGTGGAAAAAAAAACTTTTTCCTGCACTGTGAATGTTTTGTTTGTCTGTTTGGAACTATGTTTGTACTGTGTTTGGTCATACACAATTTCACAATTTGTGTAGAAATCTAGTTAAGTCCAAAGGGTTCACTTACTTTTCCCCCAACAACTGTGCAAAGCACAGAAAAAATGTAAATTAAATGACAATGTCAGCCAGGCAGAATGTTATCCAGTTCAGATTAATCTTTCTTCTTTGCATGTTCTGTGACTGCTTCAGCTGTAAATGTGAGTGTAGGAGTTGTCATGTGCCATGAGTTTGAGATTAGTTTGAGTCAACTGGCCTTTCACTGCATGACCCTACCACTCAATCTGCTTTTAAAAAAAATTGTTTCCAGGAATTTTGGACTGTCTCTTTTGAGCTCATCCTTGTTATTGGAGTTTATTTATTTATTTATTTGTCATTTTACTGGCATATAATACACAATGTTGGATCTTAGACTGCTCTGAGTTTACCAATCCGCAGGAGTTTTTCATGGATCTACTAGAATATTAAATTGATATTGTGCCTATAAGATGAAAGTGGGTGAAGCTTGGGTGGATTAAAATAGGCTGCACTGGGTGCAATATTGCAGATTTACATTTGGCATTTGGTTTCCATCTTAGTAAAATGTAATATTCATATTTCCATATGTGGTATAGTAGACCAGTGCATAAATACAGCTCTCTTTATTTTATACTTGACAAACATATAGTACATGCCTCTCATGCTCAAGCCCAGTCAATTTAAGTTTGTTAATTAATCAGACATATTAAAGACAGTATTGCCTTTGAAAATCATCATTCATACAGTACATTTTATTTTATTTGAACCATATCTCTATTGCACTTTTTTATTTTATTTTAGCTCTTCTATGTTTGCAGCCTAATCTTGCAGTGGAAATGTCAATCCACCAATAGTTTTCTTTTGCACATATGATAGTGTTTTTAATGACAGCACTTTATGATTTACTGAGGCAAGCTAGTATTAAGTGGCCTCAAAAATGTATGAATGAGCCTTTGCCATATGGCAAAGCTATCAAACTAAGTGGCATTTTTTTTAATGTTGCACAAGCACACTTATGTAAAACAATAAAAATATGTTTGTTTGCTTGGTTGGTTGCAAATTACAACAGAAAGGATGAATTACTGAAAAACATATTTGGACATTTTCTATTGGTCAAACACAGTATTGTTTATTAAAGCGCAAACTTCTCACACTCTATACATTTTTAATTAGGATACATTAAAAATTATTTTGAGGAAATCATCTATGATTTACTGAATGGACTCCGTTGCATGAATAACATTACAAAGAATGTTGACCCACTGTATACAATATAGTCAGGACAACAGTCTCATGTTTACACAGATTTCTAGATATTTTTTTGGGATAATGGAATGTCATCTATCATTAAACATGTTGATAACTGTTGAAAAAATGGCTAAATCCGTACTTAAAAGGCTGATAAATTTGATTCAAAACAGTCAGTGGTGTAGGCAGAGTGGCAGTGCTGCATGCTGGGAGATTTAAATTGGGAGATTCAGAATATTTTCATGCCAAGAATGTTGCTATGATGCACACATGCATTTCTTAGTGTGATTTAAGTGTCATAACTTAAGCACCTATTCATGGCGGCATCCCATCCAATAACTTTTTTAACCTGTCTTTTATATGCATCACTTAATTGTGTCAGTGATACACATCACCAAATAGTCACTTATATTTATTATAAATTGAACAAAACCTCACATTTCATAATTATAAATTACCGTAAGTATATCCAACCTTACCTAGATAAATACAGTACTCACATTAATATACTGTATATACTGTACTATATAGCAAATCTAAACTGCTTGAATGTTGTATAGTCGAACAATATAACACATCCTACTTTACCTTTTAGTATACTCATGTAAAGCAGCATACTGTATACTATACAGCAAATCTCAGCGGCTGTATAGAGAGAGAGCAAATCTCAACTCCTTGATTCTGTTTGTTGCTAAATATAACTATATTATCCCCCAGCTCTCTATATAAAGTTGGATATATATAAGTATTCCTGCTTTGACCCGCATACATACAGTTTATTAATGTAAGGAGATATATATAATATATAGCATATCTCATCTGCTTGTTTGCTTCTAAGCATGAAAAAAAATAACCTATATAATCGGCCAGCTTTAATCTGCTTAATGCAACTGTAAGGTATGACAATATTAAAACATTAACGTCATTATTTTCTGTAAAGCTGCTTTGTGCAATGTGTATTGTGAAAAGCGCTATACAAATAAAATTCAAAACTTGACTTGACTAACCAAGCTTAGCTTCCTAGATCAGAAGTTTCGGTTGTATGGTCGTAAGCAATATCCAAATTAAACAATTAAACTCAATTCAAAATAAAAAAATCAAATATAGCTACTGAGAGACATTTTGGTGGTGCACACACAGGACTATGTAGACACACTGTATGGCATGAAGACAACAATACACATCTCTCTTAAACTAATTGTCTCTTTGTTCTCCTGCAGAGCTGGACAGTCAGGAGATCTCCGATGCCACCAAATCCTCCATCCCATATCCGTTGTTCCTTCCCGTAACTTATCAGGTGTGGGATGCTGAATACTTCCTACTAAAAGAAGCAGGACAGGACATCATGCGCAATTCCAGCATGCAGAGCCACACGCAGCCATTTGTCATGCTCCGAGCGGGACGTCTCCCAGTTATCAATGCCAGCTACGGCCCACTCTCAACCAAACAGGAGATCCCCCTGGACTTAGTGCAGTCAGTGCAGTTATTCCGGCCCTCACCACCAGTTTTCACCCTCAATTGGAGAGTCCAGTCCTTCGTCCTGACCCGGTGGGTCTATTCGTCTTCTCCCAAAGTGCGAGTCCTGTTCTACGTGGCTGGGAGAGACTGGGACAGAGGAGAGAAGGAGAAAGGAACAAGAGATGAGCTGCCGTGCGTGACTGTGTATGCCTTCTGGCAGACTCAGGAGGTCCGTGGTTCCTGTGTCATCCGAAATGAGCATGGCACCTGTATGGCGGAGGTTGACCCTCCTGCAAGCTGGTTCAGCCCGGTTGAGGGCAGCTCCAGTCGGGAAAGACAAGGGCCAACCCAGGGGAACCCAGTGGAGCTGTATTACCAGGCCCGACCCAGTGCTTACGGCCCGTGCACAGCCAGTGGGGAGGAGGGCAAGAGGTGGGATTTGGGTGGTGGAAATGCTGGGCAGCCTCAGGCTGAATACATGCCCGTGACCCCCATGCAGAGAATCGGCAGTGTTCGGCTCCTGCAGGTCAAACAAGGGTCCACGCCAGTGTCTGTGCTCAGACTGAGAGAGTCTGTGGTCATCCAGACCTCCTCTAAACCCCTTAAGAAGACTGATATCGCTTCCTTTTATGTCTACGTGAGGAGCTCAGCCAACCTGGACACTTTCTCTCTCAGGTAAGTCCTGAAAAAAGACATTTATGCATTTCGTAACTTTTCCTGGAAATCAAAACCACAACCTTGCCATTGCTGACGCCATGCTCTTTAAAGTGTGATGAAAGCCCCCCTGCTTTAGCCTGTCCGTTCACACCTCAGAGCTCAAAAAACGGATTTGAGGGCACCTTGATGCAATTTAAAAATCTAACCCTATATAATACACTCACAAGAACTAGGGAGAAATGCACATATATTTCATTTGAAGAAGACATGAGCGCATACATGGCTGGTTCATGTTTAGAAAACTAGAGTATATAAAATATGTCCATAAAAACTTGAAACATGCTTGCTCTGGTCCGTATAGAACTATATTATCCGTGTTGCGAGCGTTGTTAAACTTATCGCGGTGTTCTGCGCTGAAACCACTCTCATGCGCTCTCTGAAGAACGAAATTGCTCGGAAAAACGCAAAAATAACCTATTTCCACTCTTTGATAAAATGTACGAGTGCTTTTAGTGTTTTCAGTGATGTGCAGCCTGTACATATCTGTTCACATCTAAAATTTCATGACCCTTTAAGCTACTAAACATAATGCCTTACCACAGTCCTAATGCATTCTGAAAAATATACCAATAAATTGGGAACAAGCTTTTTAACCCCTTATATTGGCACCGACCCTATACTAAACCTAAACTAATCCTGACAAACTATATATCATTTGAAAGCTTACAATCTCTAGTTTACATATTTGGTGACTGATTTTCAAAATAAATTACAGAGGAGCCGTAATTTATCAATTTGCAACAATTATTTTCATACTCATAAGGCGTGTTCAGACCTTTATTTTGAAATAGTGATGAACATGAAAAATCATGAAAGAATGGTAGAAACCTCAGTTTGTTTTCATGCCAAGAGTTCAAAAGATAGCATCCATTCAAGCACTTGTTTGATAAGAAAAAAAAGACACCATTTGTGATGTGGCAGCGAGCTATAATGCACAACGTGTTCTTTTTGTGTTTCTTAGAGGTTGAATCAATTTCAAAATCTGCCAAACTTCCAATACTACTTCTGAATAGGATGTCTACCTCATAAATTGTATGAAAATCACTCAAACAACATGAAATGGAGGCGCCCTTATATGGGCAGTAATGTCAACTAGTAAAAAAGTTTTGTACTGCGCCCAAACAAAATCTTACTGAAAGCTTTTTTTTTTTTTTTATCAACCTAAAATTTTAAACACAACTTGTTCAGATTTTTGCCTTTGATTTTTTTTTTTTTGCAGTTTTAAAGTCCACCAGGTTTTGAAAATATACATTTTATATAAAATATGAATAATTATTTTTTTTACGTTGTAAATTTTCAAACTTCTATAACTTTTTTTATGTTTAACTGTCTTAATTTATTTAACTTCTACAAAAATCTGCCAAGTGTCTTCTTAAAAACAAGTCCAATCTTACATCTATATTCCAAAGCATTCTTGAATTACAACCATTTAAGTTCGGAATGCGCATTTTCATGTCTATTAAAAAAAGGGGGGCGCTTGATAAAGGGGTTAATGGATTATGCCTTTTTCCTGAAAATTCCAGTAATTTTAGCATCCTTTCTGGAAGCAGTGCAGATTATCAGTGCTAAGTGGAGAAATACACTCAATGATATTCTGAGCTGTTATTCTGACTGCAGAACCCTGGGGTCATAAAGTCTTGGAACATAGTCTGAGAAGCTCATTGTGCAGATTTGAGCATCTAGCTATATGGCTGAACCCTGACATGCGTGTTTAATCTCTCAGATTATATGCAAAGGCATGCTGTGCCACAAACACATTATTGTTGCTTCTCTCGCTCTCTGAATGCTTTGGCTGCTCATTCATTGTCGTGCTGTTCTTTAAAAAGCATGTCTAAACATAGAGCTTCTGCTTGGGTAGACAAGGTAAGCATCATTTAGGAGTCAGAAAGGGTTTAGCCAGAACCTTTACTCAAGGTGCAATGAATAGTTTAAAATTATCGTAATATGTAGAGTATTTAGAATAAATGTTTTATACTGTTTTATAGTACTTTTTATCATTATGTTCAACAAATGTTTGGATTTAATGGTGCTAAAGCCATGCTAGCCATGTGCCTATGTTAACTTTTTCTCAAATTTTCTTTGGGGTGTGAAAGTAAAATTATTTAGAAGAAGGTGGTTGATTTTCGTAGTATTAGTTTGTTTGTTTTTTCGGCATGATTGCACCATTTGACAACCTGAACTATCATTGCCATCTAGTAAAATAATAATCTGTAGAATAGAAGTTAAATAATCTGATATTTTCTAGAAACGTATTGATCTGATTACCTTGATATGATCGCTCTCAAATATTAGTATCTTAAAACTGTAGTATAATAGTATTTTTAGGACTTTTAAGACATTTTTAAGGTCTTTTTAATGACCTTTAAAAAAAACTGAAAATTATTATCTAAGCAGTGTTGTAACATTTTGATATTCTGACTTTATGCCCTTATTTTAAAGTTGAATTTTAATTCAGAAATTAAAACATGATCATCATAAAATGGTACACACAAATGAATGTCACTCATCACTGATGCCTATAAACATTAATTCCTTCTCTTCAAAGAAATACATTTGAGACCTGGAAGAGCTTGTGATCCAGTGGATTTCAGCACTGGGGAAATTTGGTAAATCTCAGAAAATTCCATTAAGAAGCTTAGGAAGGAGATTTGAGATGCCAGTTTATAGACTTTCAGTTGTGTGTCCAACACCTATTTCCTGTGCCTTCTGAAAGCATGGTCTACCTGTAAAGGTGCTCTACTTCTGTGATTTATGATCACATATGTGCACTTTTGTCATGTGTGTACTATTTTATATTTACATGCCAGGTTGTGTTATTAGGATAGATGGACCTGTTGTCCTTGCCTACTCCTCCCCCAAATCCCCTTCATTCTTAACATCCATCTCTGTTGTCTCGGGCTTCCCTGGTGAAGTCCGTTCCTCTCTGAAGCACATTTCTTCATCTACCCCTGCGTGTGAGCTTTTTCTGCTGATATCCCATCTCTCTCTTTCGCTAAGCCCTGTCGCTCTTGCCACTTAATCACTGTCGCCTTAAATCTCAGTCTGTCCACGGCCAGCTCTCTTCCATACAGCTCACATCAGTCACTGCAAACCCAGTGACCACAACTGTCCCAAGAGACTCTTCTCTTCTCTTCTCTTCTCTTCTCTTCTCTTCTCTTCTCTTCTCTTCTCTTCTCTTCTCTTCTCTTCTCTTCTCTTCTCTTCTCGGATTTAATATGTAGCCTAATCCCAAACCATTTAAAAACCACACAAACATGATTATAGTTGTTTGGTATCCATTAATCGATCTGAAAATGGTTCTAGATGGTCAATTGATACTTTTCATTAACTGACACTATTATCAAATTATGAACAATTGCTCAGTTGCCCTTGAAGCATTGAGATGTTAACAGATGTGAGGTTTGATATCTCATGCTGTGATATCACACTGGCTGCTTTAAATGGTGATGAAAATGTAGCATTGGGTCCATTATTGGGTTTAATGGATTTGTTTCAATGTTGTTGTTGTTGTTGTTGTTGTCATAGACATGACCACTTAATAATTACGGTAGCTGACTGGTGCAATAGCAGTAGAGCATTATAGAGCATTCTTATTGAGTGGACACGTAAAACATAAACGTATGAACATAGTTGTCTAGTCTTGTATTGTGTGGGCTATTACTGTTATTAGTGGTGTATTTATTTTAAAGTATACATGTGTATGCTTTGTTGCCATCTGCTCAAAATGGCTCTTATTGACCCAATGTTTGTGGCAGAAGAAAAGAGGGACAATGGCTGCTTACCTTTGCAAAATGGAAGTGTGTTTAATTGTATTGAATGCACTCTTGTAGTGCAATTATAAAAAAAAAAAAACGAATTGCAGATAAAATCTATATATAATATTAATGAATTAAAACTTGAGTTTATTTCAAGAGAATACATTTCCATAACACAAAGAGCATTTTGTAATGTTTTGTTGTGCTTCAAAGTGTTGTGTTGACTATCATACTAAAGCATGTAAATACTTGATTATAATTTTAACTGCAGTGTTATTCAATATTCAATATTACAGTAAATATACAGTAGTATAAATTGCAACCTTTATCATTACAAATATATTTAAATACTTGACATACAAGTTTTAATATAAATGGCATTAAAGTATAATTTAGTTACCACAAATGCTTGTCAGTATTTCAGTATTTCATTTCAATTACATATAAAGATGTAGTCCCACTTAAGTCCAGTTCTTATTTTTCGCAATGGTACACTTATTACTGTAAGTTGATGCGTACAGTGATGTGTACAGCCATCAATTTAATATTTCCATGGATGATGTATTCGATATGTTACTGAAATCAGTAGCCGGGCTTCTCGTTCTAAGGCCTGTATTTTAGTTTCTAAATCACACAGGGATCAATCATTGTGAACTCTTCACCCAATCAAGCCTTGTAAAAAATAGCTCCTCCTGCTCATCTGAATTTCGTCGCACATAAATCTGTCAGGATTATATCTGTTAGGTATCACCATGATAAATGTCACCTGTAGTCACGCTCATATTTTATTACACAGAAAGTGACACGTGTCACAGTTTCATTACAGCTGGTCATAAATTAGTAGGTTGTGAGGCAGGAAAGATAAACTGCTGCTCAGTGATTGTTTTGATGAAATTAGTGAATTTTCATAATTTAGACGTGTCTTTTCATAATTCAAATGCTTTGAGAATCTTCATTTGAGTTTATCATCTGATTGTATCAGTAAATGCTGTGGTAGGGCTTTAGAAGTATTCAGGAAGAGTTTGTTGATAGAAAATGCAGAAAAATAATCTAGCTTGGGCTCAAACCTGAATCCCTGTCAACCTCTGAGCATGTGCACATAAAAATCGTTGTAGATTTTTTAGTAGACCTTTTGAATATTTGATTCACACTATCATTCCCACATTGAGCAGTCACTAATCAATAGTCAATATGACAACCCTAAAGGTATTTTAACACTGTCATCCACTCCCTCAATTATGATGCAAAAAAGATCAAACCATTATTTCCAAAGGGGAAAGAGGTAAGCAAAATCAGCATTTTCTCAGAAATGCAAGTACAAATGGACCACAAATTCTGAGAATAAGCCAATCCCACTTTGTTTATCCCAATGATCCTTACATTTGGTACTTGGTGAGTGCTAATTTTGGGCCCTGCGTGTTTTCTCCACTACTTGGTCATTTAATATTCTCAATATGGTGCTTTGGCATTTTCTGTACGTGTTTGAGTATGTGCATGACATTTCAAAGCCTACATTCATTATGTGAAATGTCAGCGATGTTTGACGGATAATTGAAAAAGGGCTCACAATTAGACTTGTGATATCAGCTCGCTCTGATATACCCTCTCTACCGTAATGCTGTGAGGTTCTCAACAGTGACAAACAGAAGATGATTTGGCATGGATGTTTCACAAGTTGTTTGGTCTCCATAGGTCAAAAAGATTGATTTGGTTAGGAATGTTAAATGTCGGTCTTGGACAGGTGTTAAGTGTGGACTTAACACCTGTCATCAAAAACGATTTGATGATAACATAGAGTTTCACTTTTAGGGCTGGGGTCACAGAATCTTCATCATACATGGCATAAATAACACAAAATTGTGTGTTTACAAAGACAATTTAATGCACAAACACGTAAATATAATGTAAGCATCTAGTGTTTCAAAATAGGAATTCGAGTATAGTTTATAACTACACCATTCCATTTGAATCTGAAATACATTGCATTCGAAAATTGCTTGCCTCACTTGATGCCTCTGGTACTGGTAAATGCACAGTCAGAAACTTGCAGGGGAAAAATGACAAAAGAAAAAGAGATATTGTGATAGATTTAAACATTTCGGTCAAGATGGGGAGGGCCGATTGTGGTCTCATGTCTGAACAGTCCTAAAATCTTCTCTGTCAATGCCAAGATTAGTGCTCCCATGAGCCCTCACCCGAGACAGTGATTACATCTTACAAGAACAGAGAGCACAGATGGTCACACACACACACACACACACACACACACACACACACACACACACACACACACACACACACACACACACACACACACACAAAAGATCACATCTTCTGAAACATAACCTTAACCCTGTATTACAAGGTTTTCCTGAATAAAATCAACATAATGCAATCTTCCCTGTGCTTTTACGTTTGCAAACATGATAATGTATATATATGTTCTGCTGCCCTGTAACAAATCTGGCCAGATTACCAAGCAGGCAGGCATCTAGGGTCTTACAATACAGCCCCTGTGAGACTAATATTGTGCCCTATGGCGTTTTATAACCCCAATATATTTGACAGACACTCATGGAGAGAAAAAAGACCCTTCAGCAACACAAATATGGCTTCGACATTACAAAAGATTTAGAGGGTGCTGGAATCTGAAAGGTGCATTTTTTTAACAATCTTTTATAATTATGCTCATATTGATATCCTCTACTATGCCACTTTGTTTGGCTGTATTGGTTCTCGGGAAGCTTTTAGATTCTGTTCCAAGAGCTCTAATGGTCCCTTGGGCTGAACAGGATTTTGACCCTATTGAGCTGCTGAACTTCCTCTCCCCTGTGGGTACATAATGTTGCAGTTGAATGTTCAATTATATTGATACATTATTCTGATAATAGTGTGATATAGGGTCAGTGTGACAGTTTGTAAAGGTTTGCGAGGAACAAGAACTCTAGCTGTAGTCATTTGACCTCACAGGAACCTCGCAGGATAAGACCTCACAGGAACTTCTGAGAACAGCTAAAGTTGACCAGTGGAGCATCTGCATCGTGCAATACATGGCCAAAGTGTCACATTTCAGTTGTTTGTTTCTTTGCCAGAGTTTCTAAACAATGAATGTTTCTTGAAACTAAGGTTGTTTGGATTTGTGTGTGTGTGTGTGTGTGTGTGTGTGTGTGTGTAGGTCGGGGTTGTCGTGACTGTTTAGGCTTGGCTAACTGGGTCTGATGTGGATGTCATTGATTTCCTGTCCCCTTTAAGGGAACGGAGACTAACATCCTCTTCTTCACCCCTGTATTGGAAACCACACTGTCAGCCTCAGCTTTATACTCCTTGAACAAACCATCCTTGGCCTTATCTCCCCCTGCCATACACGTGCACCCACACATGCAAACCTGCTATGAATAGAAACATGAGCATTGCTTCCAATGAGGATGGAACCAGTAATAAATGAAAAAATAATAGCGTTATCTACATAACACATTTTTAAACCATCCATACTAGAGATATGTAAAACTAATTTTTTTTTAAAAATCTACGGGAAATCCATCTCATTGTATCACTTGTATCTGTGGTGCTTGAAAGGTAAAGACTTCACCATGCTAACTGTCTGACCGTTCCTGTAGCTCAAACAACAGATCATGGTGCTTGCAACACTTAGGTCAAGGGTTTGATTTCCTGGGAATGTACAATGATGAGCCAAAACATTATGACCAGTCACAGTTGAAGTGAATATCGTTTGTCATCTCCTAACAAGGCCACATATTAAGGTCTGGGTAGATTAGATGGTAAGCAGACAGGGGGGTACCCGACATAGTGGCGTTGGGGGGGATGGAGTAAGGTCCCGACTTGGTGGTGGTTGGGGAGGATGGAGGTGGTTGAAGCGACAGCATCTGCGAACTCAGACAAGTGTAAGTACCACCCTTTTATGCTGGCTATTAGGATATGATTGGACAGATGAGAAGGTAATAAGTGAGGTGAACGATTGAGTCTTCCTGGCAGAACTTGTGCTAGGTTTCATTTATCGTAATCAACATGTTGGCTGCAGGAAAAATGGGTAGGAATAAAGATCTGAGGAACTTTAACAACCCAAATTGCTATGGCAAGGTGACTGGGTCATTGTATCTCTGAAATGTCAAGGCTGGTGGGTTGCTCCCGGTCAGCAGTATTGATAATTTACCAACAGTGGTCCGAATATGGACAAAACACAAACCGGGTGTTGGGTGCCCAAGGGTCATCAATGCACAAGGGCAACGAAGGCAGTCCCGTCTGGTCCGAGCCAACTGTGTTGGCTACTGTGAGACAAGTCAAAAATTTGAATGATGGTTATGGGAGAAATGTCACAACACAGTGCATAACACTGTGTATGGGGCTGCGTAGACCCGATCAATCACAGTGCCTGTGATGACCCCTGTCCACCGTCAAAAACACCTAGAATGGATATGTGAGCGTCAGAACTGGAATTTGGAGCAGTGGAAGAAGGTTGTCTGGTCCACTGAGTCCCATTTCCGTATACATCATGTGGACGGCCGTGTACGTATGTGCCGTTTACCCGGAGAAGGGATGGCACCAGGATGCACTGTGGGACGATAAGCTGTTGGAGGGAGTGTGATGTTCTGGGCAATGTTCTGCTTGGTACGACCATTCATGTAAATGTAAATTTGCCAAGTGCCAAGTACCTAAACATTGTTGTAGACCAGGTACACCCCTTCATGACAATGGTGTTCCCTGATGGAAGTGGCCACACTGCACACATTGTTCAGGAATCACAATAAAGAGTTCAAGGTGTTTCCTTGGCCTCCAATTTCCCCAGATCTCGTGTTAAGAAAATAAATAAAATATATATTTAATTGTTCCAGTATTTTTGGTTATAGTTGCACAAGTGTTACAAGATCAAAATAGAATACCCCATTCCCCCCATATATAAAAAAAAATAAAAAAACTGGCCCAAATCCACAAACATACATTCTCTATGCAGCAGAGGATAGGCAAATCATTTGTAAATTGATTTGTGGGCATATAGTCTAAGTGAGAAAAAGGACATTGATTAATTAATTAATTAACACCAGTGGTAACCTTTGTAAGTTAAACAAATAAAGGGCCCAGAATCAGGCCTTGGGGGACACCACATTATCACAGTATACCAGTATGTTTTTTTAATTTTTTTTTTTCTTTACTCAACTTTATTTGTGATAACAGTCTATGAGATGACCTTAATGACCTGTTGTGTTACTAGTTTAACCACAATTTTTCTTATTAATAAAGACTCCGCAATCTATTCACAATTCATGCATTTGATGAAAGTGATACTAGGGCAAATCTAATCAAGATATCCCTTCCATTTTTCTTTTTTTACACTTTACAGAGCCATGGTAAAAAAAGGCGTGTCCTTCCGTAGTGCCACGCCGACCAACACGCTACTGTGGGACATTACCCTGGACACAGGCCCAGATGGAAGTGTTGGAGTAATCTGTCAGAGGAAGCCAACTGCAAACGTGAAAAGGTGAGTGTGTCTGCTAAGGAAAATTTAATTAATTACTTTTAATCAGATGATTAGACGGTGATTAACCAACTCTTACTGGTGCCTGGCAGGAAATATTGTCCATAGAAACAGTGAGTTTACATGCTAAAGCAGATTGGTCAAAGTGGATCCCTGTCATTATTCTTGTAATTGGTTCATTAGTCCTTATCTGTTTAATAAAAGCTTTCTCTGAATTTATGCTTTCAATTCCAAGTGAATTAACCACAGAAACACCTAAGAATGGCTAACAGACCTCACGACACACGTACACTTGCATGTTTGCCACTGAGGACTGCATGTTTACTATGCATGTATTAGATGGGAGCACAAAGGTCAGGGTTGTACAGAGGTGTGTGTCAGAATCCTATTAGTTAAAGCCTGACCTGAAGTCTCCTCTCTATTTATGGTTGATGGCAGGAACCATTCTAGGATTTCAGCCTTTGATTAGAGCATTAGATGATGTGTCATTTCTGTCGGTAACACTTTATTATAATATTCAGTTTTAAGTCATTTATAAGTTATTAGTTAATTATTAACTAATCATTTAGAAAACATGACTATACACTTAATTAATCATTTATAATTGGTATGTTAACAATTTACAAGTGTATTGTAAGTTATCTTAAAAAAATAGTAAATCATGAAATAATCAAACAAATAATTAGTAGATACTGTAGTTAATAAGTTATTAGTTGTTATATTATGAATAACTTATAAATCATATAAATTAGTGCTGGGGAAAAGATGAATCACAATTAAAGCACTAATATAAATATAAATTGATATATCTCTGTTTTTGTAAAATTGTTGTATCATTATCTCAATAAAGAATGGTTAATCATGAACAAATGATGAACAAACCATTAGTGAATAAACATGTATAAATGACTTTCAGTGGGTTATTATGATAAGTTCTTTCACTCATCAACATCGACTTGGGTTCTGTGTGTAGTGTGTGGATCTAGTGATAATGTGAACCGGTTTTACCTCTCACTGAAGCTCACATGCAGGTACATAGTGGTCAAAAACTGCATGTTTGCCAGAAAAGACAGCTCTTTGGAAGGTATAGACACCACCGTGGGGTGTAACACCCCACCTCATGTGAAAAAAAATACTAAGCATTTGCATGCATGTACTTAACAACCGCTGAATGGAATAACACAAAATAGGTATCATTTTAAAGCTTAGAAACTCATTTTTTAATGCATCTAATGTGGTAGTGCTGATTCGTCCCTTAAACCGGAGTGTATCCGCCGGTGGGCGCGACGTATGTACAAAACATCATATAGCTCAGATAGTCATGTTTCATATGTTTCTTTGTAGGGTCTCACGGAGTAAAATACAACAAGCATAAATGTTGCTTAGACTAAACTTGTCATGGGCTTTTGACTAAACCCCCAGACCCATATGTAAATAATATCCGGATGCAGCATTTATTTCCCTTTTTAACTTTTTGCTTGTAACTTCATATAGTTGATTGTGGGAAATGGCACATCATTATTTACGCTATGACACACATAAATCCTCACAGACGCACGTGTAGCTAAGTAAAAAAAACAAAGGTGGCTTTCACGTGTGTTTTCACTTGTACTTCATGAAACATGCCAGATGCAACTCACATGTCGAGTCCTACTTCCACCTTATTTCCTTCCTTAGTTATTGCATGTCAAATAAGAAATATGAGTAATATATTTTTTGTCATTGAATTGCCAAAATCTCTCTCCAATATTACTGCTGAGGCAAAGTGGTGTATCCGTCAGTGTTTTTTATTTTGGATTCAGTACTTGGTGCATAACAAAAACCCTATGGTAGACATCCATATTCAAGCAGCAACAAATGATTAATATTGCAATATCCTGTTTTAAATAGTGATTAAACATATTGAAGTAATAAGTCTGAAGAATAGTAATAGATATTAATGTATCACTTTATTTTGATCCCCTCTAGACATTCTGTTATAAGTAACGTTGCACCTACATGTCAACTAACTTTAATTATTAGTATAATATAAGTAGACTGTTTGCTTAATATCTGCTAACACTTTATTTTGATGATCCCCCAACAGACATTCTACTGACTATAAGTAACTTTTCAAGTGCATGCCAACTTATTCTAAACTTAAACACATATTCTATTCACCCTACTTCTACTCCTAACAGTCTAATACTCAACTAATACTCTAATGAGAGTTAGTTGACATGTAGGTGCAATGTTACTAATAGTAAACAATGTCTAAAAGAGACCACCAAATGTAACCGATAATTCTGTTTCTATGAATAAATGGAATTTTACACTTGATAAATCATGGTCCTGTGAAACACATGGAGGTCCCACTATAGCCACTGGATTATTTTATCAGGGATTTCTTCAAAAGTCATTTGTGTGTCAATCCCAGTTTTTGAAACAATTGCCTTTTTGCCTGTACAACAGATCCATTGCATGCATTTAAACAAATAAGCTGTTCACACAAAAAAAGCCATCTGAACTCTTTGGTTCATTCCTAGAGCTTAAAAGTAGTGTATTTTAAAGCTAAGATTTGAAACAGATGCATCAGATTAGGGGTGATCCCATGTCCTATTGAAAGCATTATGCAGGGCATTGATGGGATTGCACTACTAAGAGGTTAAAAAGATATGGCTTGCTGATTGCTGAAAGGTTGATACCACAAGCATGTCTCTTTTAAAGTCAACATGAAATCAAATTGACCCTATACTTTTCACCATCCAGTCAATTCCCGATGAACATATTGACATCTTATCCCATTTTTTTAAATGTTGAATATCCTGTTTCACTCGTAAATGTCACTTTATTCAAGTGGCAACTACAGTATGATCAATATACCATTATATTGAAGTCAGTAGTTGCACTCAATTATTTAGAATCAAACAGAACAACTTGCAAATGCAGTTTGTTTGACAATTTGATCACATAAGATTAAGAGGGTTTACGGTATATGGCATGAGGTGTTTAATGGCACGCTCTCTTTCAGATTAAGCAAACTCCTAGCAGTTCTTCAGATGGATTTTGAAGTGGAGGATGTCAGCAGCCAGTCGGAGATTCAGGTGATTAAGTGGGAGTTGACTCTTCCTGATGAAGTCAAACTGATGGGGGCGTCTGAAGGCACCATGAGGATCTACACCACTCAGAGGGACTTTGTAGGCCTGGCTCCTCTAGTTATGGTAGGTAATTCATTAAAGATAGTAAAAAAAAAGTATTTACTATTATGTCCCTTGTAAAAAAATAAAAAAAAAAGTAAAGAAAAGAAAGAAAGAAGTACACTTTAGCTCCACTTTTTTACTTTTACATTTTTTCTTGATTTGTCACCCGACAGAGTTAGGGTTCCTTGCCACTGTTGTCTTTGGATTGCTTAGTTGGGGAAACGTATTATCAAGCAATTGAACTGATCCAGTTATTAAACTGAAGTTATTAAAGTGAACCGACTCGAGCTGAATAACTACTGTACATTACTGTCTTCAATAGTAGCTTATAGCTTACTTGAACTTATTCATAACGGATAAACAGTTATTGAACAGAACTGAATCAACACTGAACTAAATAATGACACTATTATCTTGCTACTTCTGTAATATTTGATGAAGTTTGCATCATTAATTCTGTTGAAAATGAAAGTGTATTATAGATTACATTTATATTGAATGCAATTAGCTTTAGAGAACTTTAGTGTTTTTTTTACCCACTTAAGTTAGACTTAAGTACATATTTATGTCATTTTATAATTAGGCCTATGTTTATTATGTTCTTCCAAATGTACAGACAAGCATCTATGGTAAACTAAAATATACGTCAATGTAATTTCTATTGAAACTTGTATGTAATTTATTAATATGTATGCTAACATTTTACAATAAGGTTCGTTAGTTAACTAATGTTAACAAAGATGAACAAATACAGTAACAAATGTATTTCTCATGGTTAGTTCATGTTAGTTAATACAGTAACTAATGAACCTTATTGTAAAGTGTTACCATATGTATTTGTAATTGTCTTATTGTTTAAAACAGTGATTTGAAATGTAATAATACAAAATGCCCCTTTTATAAGTGTACTTAAGTATGTCAAGAAACATTTTATGAAAGTGTTTTCTCTTCAAGTTCACTTATAGGCCTTAAGATTTGTACACAACAAGTGCATATTCCACATTTCTTTTTCACTTTTTGAAATAATCTGATTGGCCTGTTAATAATACGTTGCAAGAAAACACAACACCATTTCATTGATGCAGAGCATCCAGTTTACCTGTTTACTTACCAAATGATTAAAAGTTAAAATATCTGGGGTGGTACCACTTTGTGTTTTTAAAAGACATGGCAGAGAACTTTTTAACAAAACCGATGTTTCTATCTGAGACAGTAAAGCATCTTCATGACTTATTCACTGGCATTTTGAAAGACAGAATTGATCCAGCAGGGTACCAGGCGCTCGGCACCGTGACAGAGCTTGTAAATGCGACAAGCTTCATCTGCAAGACAGATCATGTTGACCTTTGGATTGTGTCCAAACATGAGCAGATTTAGGCATAATCAATCTGATTTTCTGTAGCAGCTCTAATATACAGCTGGACACCGTCCCGGAAATCTGAAAACAGCACAGGACAGAGAATGGCCAAAAACTCCTAATATGTTTGCCAGATCTCTTACGAAATAAGGTCATTAGTATACTTTAATAATATATACATCCAGTCTTTAAGTCTTTCTTTCAGTACTTAAGAAATTGTCAAAATTAAACTTGCCTTTATACTGAGAAATATACAGAAAAGTCTAAGTATATTTGTAATTTATCTATGTTCAAGTGGTAAATGTAACATGTTCAAGTTTATAGTAACAAGTCAGCTTTGAGGTGGAATAACAGAGTAAATAGTAAATGATTGGAATTTGGCTGATTTAAACTGAAGAACAGCAACAGACTTGATTAAAATGGGATTTTATCATAAGCAATTACCAGAAGATATATGTCCAGTTACAGACCAGGCCTAAGCCTAGTCCCAGACTAAAATGCATGTTTGAACAGTTTTAACTGAAAGCAACTTGCATTGACATATCAGAAAATGTGGCAGTGCCATTGTTTTCTCTCAAGATGCACACCAGTACACGCAGAATAGCGTCTGACACTATAGGCGGCGGTTTTTAGCACCAAGTTTACTACTTTTACCCTTAAAGGACACTAAAAGTCCCCCTGCAGTCAATAATTGTATCCCTTAAAACTCCTCTTTGATCAACAAAATGACATTTAAACGTTCTGTGGGAAAAAAAAATATTCATGCCTTAAAATAGCTTGAATGTAACTCTACACCCTTGCTTCATTTAGTATTATGCGGAGCCATGGATATGCAAATGAGCCCCGCCTCCACTCACTCACACAAGCTCGTCTACAAGTCGATGTATCAGAATGGAAATACGTTTTATGTATCGCTCTCTACAACATAATTTGTTCTACATTATCAAACAAATAATAATGTGTCGCTGATGTTATACAAACCATGTTCCCGTTCGCCATCTCAGAGTCAGACAGCTGCCATCAAAAAATCAGAACAACTCTAACGTCAGACGTCAGTTGAGAAAGGCATAAAGTTCATTATAACGTCGTAATATATACAAAATTCACCCACCATAATGCTAAATGTACCCGATTTTATCAACAGAAAAATATACCTGGATAGTCTGGCTTCTCTTGAGACTCCCCTGCTTCGCAGCAGTTAATGATATGCTTCAGCCCGCCCGCACGTTGACGTGATTGGTTACACGGTAGTTTGTGACGTCAGAAACACCTGTGATTTCAAACTGCTTTTTTTTTCACTGCAGTTTTAAGGTAAAAATACTCTGCAATGGTATTGACATGAATTTGCTCACATTTTGTCTTAAAGCACATTAAAAACACCACATAGACATAAACTACATTAAAAATTAGATTTTTACCACAGAGGGGCTTTAAATTTATATTTTTTATAAACTATGTGGCCCAATTTAGTCCCAAGAAGTACTGAAATTGTAAACTTACAAGTATACTATTACTACAGTGATATGAATATACTACAGAAATTATACTTGGAAGATATTCTTGAACTTTACTTAAGTTTGCTTAGTAAGAACGTTGAAGTATTATGTACTTTTTTTGTAAGGGATCATGTTTTTGGACATTTGAGCAATAGCACATGGAGCTGCTAAAAGGACATTCTCATTAAGGCTCATGCTACTGAAGAACTCATGAAATGCTTATTCAAAACTTTTTTTTTTTTTAAACAAATCCAATAGATACAAGTTTATGCCACAGCCTGGGAAATCCATGATTTGCACCTTGCTGTTTCTAGTCGGCTTTAGGTGGGTTTTAGAGGGTGAGGGTTTTTAGAGCGTATTATATTGGATAAGAAATGAATCTAACTATTTTAGTTCATGAAAAAACAATGCTGTTTGATCAAACTAAGTGTAATGGCAAATCCATGTTTAACGCAGTGCATGAAGTTAAATTGAGTGACCTTTGTTTCCTGAAAACCTGTTTCATTTTGTGAGCAGGCATTTTGCATCTGTCAGGATCTTTAAAGTTCAGAGGTTTGCCTCACTAAGCTGGTGCTTCCCATTCACTGTAGACAATATTGGTAAATGGGGTTGTGACCCATAAAATAATCCGGTTTTTTTTTTTGCTTTTCACTTCTCATCAAAAAATTACTTTGATTACATAAAGTTGTATCAGTCCAGGTAGAGCATCTCTGGCCCAGATTATCTAAATAGATTGGCACAGGCCATCCCAACCTAAAATCCTCCTTTGTGTCCCCGAACATACTATTTTACCAATAAAATGTGTTGAAAAAGGCACTGATATTATGCCATTATATTCATCACTAGATTGCATGGTGTACACGTAACTTGTTAAATCTCTGACCTTCAATTGTAGTTGTGAAATCTCTGAGCAACTTGTTAAATCTCTGACCTCCACTGCTAAAGTTGAAGCTTAGCTCAGTGTCACGATCCAACATTTAACTTTGATCTCTGTCCCCTGTGCAGGACACAGAGCTGTTGAACACCGCCGTGCTGACTGGTAAGAGGGTTACGGTGGCTGTGCGAACCGTCGCTGTTGAACAGGATGGTTCTGTAACGGATGTCTCCGACTTTGCTGACTGCAGCTCCACAGATGAAAATGTTCTAAAGGTACAGTTCATACTGTATTTACTCAGCTATTTTTTCTTTATCTCAGCTCAGATACAGCAGTCGTAAAGCCTACTGAAAGTCATATCAAGCTAATATCAAACTCTCATTCTCTTTGTGCATGCGAGATAGAAAGAGGTCAATAACGTGATGCTAATTTTTTGACCAGATCTATTAATTTATTCAAAAAGACGTTAAAAATGTAATTCATACAATGACATGAATGCACCTCTTCTATCATGAGCATGTTTTAATATAAATTCTTCTTAGGGAATAATGTAAAAAATTATAAATTATATCATAATGCCAAGAAAGGCCTCATTAAAATAATTAAATTATTGAAAAGAAAACCGTATTAAAGCGTTTGCCATAATTTGTATGATTATTTCATAGATTCATACTGTACATTATTTTAACAAAATTGCTCCACTGAAATTTGAAATAAGTCATGTGGTGCAACCAAAAACACACACACACACACGCACACACCCACACACACACACACACACACGGTAAGTGTATTTAGTAATGAAAATAATGATTAAGATAATACATTAAAATGTATTAAAAGTAAGTTTTTACTTTTTACTTGAAGGCTACACCATGATATTTTTTGGCGATAAATTACAATTATTCTTAGTATAGTTTTTTTTCTCAAAAATCACATGAAACCTTCATGAACACAAACCACATATTTCTAAAAACTTGGCACATGCGTTTTAAACTAGATTTATTTATTTGTAATTAACCCAAAAGGCAAAAGATGGATGGATGTGAAAGATGGAGTGTCTGTGTATGCATGTCATGAGCCCCGTTCACACATTAAACATGATAAATAACTTTAAAATTACCATGCTGACTTTCTGATATAGAATGTGTTTTTACAAATATGCTGTTGTCCCCAAGCAACAGCGTTTTGTCTTTTTACCGATAAAATACCATTCACACGTCAGCACATAAATGTTGGTAAACTCTGTAATGTCAATCATTGGAATTTATCTCTGAATGCTGCGCAGTTTTCTATATCCACCTGGAGGAGAAGCGTTTTAGTTTCACTGTTTGTCCAGGTGTGACAAATGACAAATGATAGTACAATCAATCACACAGAATTTTTCATCCCTCATGACCGAACACTTTGCGTGTGCCCGCCATTGGCGTGTTTTTCTGGCAATCCGTGTATTCACTGTTATACGGTAGGGGGGTGTGCTATTACGCACGAAGAATATTTGTTTAAAATCAAACACTCTGTTCTTTCTTTTGATATATTGACTGTTTACATATAAATACAACAAAATATTCTGGGGACCAGAACAGTTTTGAGAATATGATTAAAAAAAAAAACGCTGGCGCTGGCCCGCATTTTAGTAAACACTAGTGGGGAAAGGAATTAGTTAATGGTTGCTATAATGCTGAAGTTACTATAGTACGCAGTAGTAACCGCAGAGTTGATAAATAAAATAGAAGACAGGGTCTCGAGCGCTGTCAGATATCACAACGGTACAAGTCCGTCAAGTTCATGTTTACATAGAAAAACAATTAAAAGCAGCAGAGCTTACTCTAAACCCCTCTGACAGAGCTTTATGATTGGCCCAAAGAAAATGTCTCACGTCAGCGCATTCTGAACTCATACATGCTCATAATCTTATGCTTTGATCACACATAGCATCATAGTGGTTAGTTACAACCTCTCAGACCAGAAAATTGCCAGAACTGATTTACAGGTGTTTTTGAAAAGGTCCTGTTCACACACACCTAGTAATTTACCAGTTAAGACTGCATGTGTGAAAGGGGCTTCTGTCAGACATGCAGTGATAGAAGGTCTCAAGACAACATGTCAAAGTCTTCTCTTGTGTATGCAACCTCTGTCACTCTTAGAGTTCTTGTGACAGTCCTCGCAAAGTCATTAAGCCACGCTCTGACCTCACTCAGGAGGGCTGTATCCTCTTTGTTGAGGACTTAATCTGAAAGGACAGCTCAGCACCATACTGCGACTACAGCCAAGATGAGAGACTTAAAAGAACTTCAGCCGTGTCTCATTCAAGGACAACACTGCTTTCTGGCCTGATTTCTTAGAATTGCATTTTCTGAAATTGCAACAGAAATGCATTTACTTTGATGTCCTCAGTAAAAAAATGTATCCAAACTTAAAACAAGATTAATAGATTATACATGAGCAGCAAACATGATGAGACTCATGTTTGGAATAGTTCCCCAAAAATGAAAATTCATGTTCCAAACCAATGTCCTGTTCTTTTTTCTTTTACAGAGGAACACAAGCTGAAAGATATCATATGGCTTCAGAAGTCTTTACGTCACACAGATTGTATTGGTCACTTGTTTTATTTAATTGTTTTCTTCACAAAGCATTGCCAGTATAAATTACTGTACTGTATTTAAAAGAGCTCTGGCAGAATCTTCAAAACTGTGTATTTGTATCTTTCTACTTTTGCGAATTTGCATAGAACAACATTTAATAATCCTTAATTTTTATTTACTTTATATCAAGATAGTAAGTATCCGGTTATTGAGTATATTTCTTCTCCACCAATGCAAATAGTTCATCAAGCTCTGCATGTTACCAAGCAAGCCAAAAACCTTTCTGGAAAAACATGCATATACTGTACAAGTGGTGCGGACTGACCTCTTTCACTCAATGGCTGCATCCGAAATCACAACTCGCTGCTTAACTATCATATTATGAAGCATTGTTGGAGAAATGAACTAGCTAGTCAAGACAGATTCCCGAAACACTCGTAACTTTGTCACACATCCTTCTTTCAAACCACGTTGGTTCAACAACACAGAACTGTCGTTAATTACATCAAGCAGAGTTTATGCTAATTATTTGGTTCAGGATCGAATAAATGTCCATTTTTTTGTTCTCCATTGTATTGCTTTATTTACAGGTGTTTGATCCCATTGCGGGCTCCCTCTTACATCATATTTCAGGCTTCCCTTGGGTTACTGGAGCACACTCTTTAAAAACAGTGCTTACTTTTGACAAACTAAAAAGACACAGAATGAAAATGGAAGAATATATGGAAGAATGACAAGATGTAGAATGTACTGCATGTAAGCTTGCTAACTGAAGAGCAATAATTATTTATATAGTCCATATGTCATACTAAAAAAACTACTGTATGCTTCTGTATGCTTCTAACCAAAGGTCGAGAATTGTAGTTCTAAGTAAACAACTTTGTGATGTTTTTCGTGAATGGTTTACGGAAATATGGTTTTGGGAAACACAAATCATTGAACTATGATGGTAATAACAGAATTTGTGACTATTGTTGGTTAACAATGCTTTTGGGAAATGCACCAATTGTAGAGTTAGAGAAAACACTTACTGTACATTTGGACTTTTTAAAAAATAATTGACTTAAGATTTTAAAAAAAAACATGGCTGACCAATCAGAATGAAGTATTCTAAAAAAAAGAGACGTAATACATAATGGTGGTCACAAATAGTTTACTATTTTCTTCAAATGTGCCAGGCATATATCCATCACTGTCAGGTTATGCAACTTCTGTACCAGTAAACAATTCATATTTTACCTGGGTAGGTAAATGTACATTTCTGCAAACTATACTTCCTCTCCCTGCTGTTCTATGCTGCTGCCTGTCATTTTGGAATTCTATAGAGCCTCTGAGGTGTGTGTGTGTGTGTGTGTGTGTGCTGTGTTTCACATCAGAGTGCATGTATCAGGCATAAACAAAGGCTTCACTTGCTGTCTAGCACAAACTTACATTCTAGACAGCATCCAACTGTTCATTTTATTTTTAAAGCAAAATGCTTTCATGAAAATATGACACATAAACAACAGTATATTACATTCAGTATTTATATTACGTTCGGCACGACTATGATTGCTAGAAATACTGGTAATTATTCATTCGTTTACTAACTTGCCCTGTTTACACCTAGTATTAAGCGTTTTTGTCATTCTGATCACAAGTGGACGATGCTAAATACAGGGGTAAACAGGGTCTAAAACGTTTTGAGCTTGTCCACTTTCGACCACTTCCAGAGGTATTCAAAACTGTATTCGACCGGATTGCTTTCACATTTTAAACGCGTATGTGGTCATATGCGTTCGAACAACCACAAAAGGCTCTCTGCATTTCCGTCGTCTCCCTTCGTGTTTATATTTAAATTGCCAGAAGGTGTAAATCGTCTATCTGTGATCCGATCGACCAAAACGCATCTTAATACCAGGTGTAAATCGTCCATTTGTGATAAAACATCTTAAAACCAGGTGTAAACAGGGCCTTAGATAAGGTCATGTTGCTGCTTTTCACTGCTACTGCTACTAGGCCCAGATGGAATCTACTTTTGGCAAAATTTTGCATTTTCTACACTGGTTTTGAGGGATGGATTCTGTGGGATGGATCTAAACATGGTAAAATATCTTATACAGAGCTGAATCTAGTACACTCTCATTTGGAATGGATAGTACAATCAAATTAGAAATAAATAATAATAAAATGAACATGTTAGACATGGACGATGTGATGTGTAGGACTTCAATAAGGGATATTCATATTCTGCAGAAATTTGCAGCAGTGGATAGCAATGTGAGTCAACTAATGGGATAAATACCATAAATACTGTATTATGGATTATAACTTCATATGCATTCATAAACATGTCATTTGCAATCCATGTTAACCCTGTATATGTAAGTAATCATGGTGTTAAACTGCCAATCAACACAAGCCATAGTGACACAAACGCTATACACATTAACTGATAAATATAGTTTGGTTCATACTCTACTCGGCTAACTTGCTTTTCCACACCAGGATGTTGGTCAAAGTCACCCCTGTATTCCTTCCTCAATCTTGTTAAAATGTAATTGCATCATAAATTACGTTTGATTTAATCATGTGGCGGCATGCATTTGGTAAGCCAATGCTGAATGGTTAAGTGTCTGAGACTCCAGATGTCATGCTTTATATTTCAAAAGTGACAGTAAACACATAAAGGTTACATCAAAAAATGCAGCGTAAGGGCCATGGAGTAAACAAAGATCAAATACTACTTCTTTATTTTGCTATACATTTCTAACTTTCAGGTTCATTAATAGAGGAAATAAATAACTACTGAAGCAATTAAATCTTAAGTTTTACAACTTTAAATGCTGATCTGAACCTAAATTATACTTGGTCCCAAAAAGTGCATATTTGTACTCGGGTTAAGCACCAACAAATCCTCTTACACAGTCGAAAGTCCATTCAAATCCAGCAAAACATGAAAGCTACAGTGTGAACAGCCCGCGCACTACGAGTTATAAATAACATAAAGCAATTTTGGATGCCCTCAGGTGTCTGACAGATGCGACTTTGTCTACGTGAATGGGAAAGAGACCCAGGGGCGAGTGAGGATGCTGGTGAACTTCACCTACAGTTACCTGAGCACTCAGCTGGAGATGAGGGTTTGGTTCCCTCGTCTGCCACTGGATATAGAGGTGTCTGATCCAGAGCTGAGTCAGATCAAGAGCTGGAGGATCCCTATCACGTCCACCAAGAGGTACAAACACACAATGACAGCACGTTTTCTAATTAATGTCTTTATTGTGATAGCGTTTATTCGGAAAAAATTGTTCTCTCATCATGAGCAGGAAAGTAATTTCAAAGTTTTAAGTTCTCTTTCCTTGCCATCCACACATTTTCCAAATTATAATATTGTTTATTATGAAATGCTCTTAGCATGCTGATTAATAATGCTAATTGTAGATGAAAAAAACGTCTTGTCACAAGACTGGTTTGAACAGTCAGAGATAAAAATAAATATATACTTGCTACATTCTTGTTTTCTTCAGCGAAATTATCAATCTATTTTACTGATCGCCGTTTTTCTGCTACTGTTGTAGTGCTTTGGCATCTTTAGCGGGGAGATACACAATGTGCATGAAGCAGAAAGGGCTTCAACCACTAGATAAAAATATTTGTGAATATAGCACTGAATGATCATTACCAACTCTCGATGTGTGTGGTGTGAAGGGCTACAACGGTGCTACAATTGTCATCGCCTCGCACTGTTACATTATAACCAGAAAATGCTTTCAAATTGTAAATCCACTTTTAGACAGGGTCAAGTGGATTATGAATTGTGGAAAAATTGTGTAAGGTTATGAGTGGGTTAAATACTATTGCATAATGGATTACATCGGGTAGAAACATCCCCTCATTAATTCACAGTTTGATCCAATCAGGTGAGTGTCCGATATGTGCTCACCACTGCTTTGCACTGATCTGAACATTATTTGAATTATATAAATGTGTACATGTGGTTTCTTTTCCTAATGAGGCCTTATCTAAGCTGTTATGAAAACAATGAAAGGTGACAGATGGAGTTACACGATGAATAACTGGGTTATCAGTAACGTCTGTATGTCCCTGACAGCAAACCAGGCTGGAACAGTGAGGAAGTGCGTAAGGGCCGGGGCTGTATGCTGCAGTTCCAGCATGCTTTGGTTCGAGTACTCACCCACTTTGTGGCAGAGCAATCAGACCCCCGGGAGCCACAAGCCTTCTTCCTGGGCTCTGACTGGCAGGTGGATGTGACAAGGCTGGTACGGTACTTCATGAAGGTGGAGGACCCTAATATTGCCCGTCTGCAGGCAGGCAGGGTGCTGTCGGGACAAGATGTGGGCACCACATCTATAAAGGTAAAATTCAATTGGATCTGTTGAGATTGGTCTACATCCGACAAGTGTAATGGACCAGGCTACTAATAAATCGATATTGATCTCATGCAGGCCTTATTAACCAGGCGCATCTCTTTGTTCAGGTGCTTTCCCCGCTGTCAGACTCTATCCTGGCAGAGAAGACAGTGAGGGTTGTGGATGATCGAGTGACCATCACTGAACTGGGGCTGCAGTTGGTCAGTGGTCTCACACTCAGCCTGCAGCTCAGCACAGGAAGTAACCGAGCCATCAGTGCCACGGCAACCACACAGGAAGTGCTCAGCAATCCTAAACAGGTCATTCAACATCACTTTCTTTTGCAACCTTAAGCTACATTTGTGGCATGTGTAAATGCTGTTAAAAATACAGATTTGTCTGGTTTAAAAATACATACCTAATACAATTTAACATCCCTTAATCCTACCCAATACCTAAACTTCCTAACTTACTATTAATAAGCATTAATTATGAGTTTATTGAGGCACAATTCTTAGTTATCTTAGTTAATAGATATAATTGGACCCTAATCTAAAGTGTGACCAAATTAATATTAGTGTTGTTACAATACCAAAATGTCAGTAGTTGGTACCAATACCAATAATATGTCACAATTGTCTACCAATTTCGGTACCACAGCAAAAACTGTTGGAACTTTTTAGCTATTTTATTTAACTATACGGTTGCCGATCCTGAACATTTGGTGTGCTTAGCATGGAAATTTAAATTTGTATTCAAATAGTGAATGGGTTTAAAAGCAGCTCCTATTATCAGGAATCAAACTGACCCACTACTTAGTTTGCAAAATTCAATTTTATTCTGGTTGCAGGAGGCAGTGGTGAGCTCCTGGCTACAATTTAGCGATGGCTCCCTCACTCCTCTGGACATCTATGACCCAACTCACTATCGCCTGGCTGTGACATCGCTGGATGAGGGCGTGATCTCTGTGCAGGAGTCGTCTATGACTATTGTGGCAGAAGGTGAAGGCCAAGGAACACTGGTGAGAGCTGAGATGACCATTTGTGAGGTCTGTCAGAAATCAAAGCGTAAAAGCACTTTAGCTGTTGGCAGTGGGAGCTTAACTGTGAAGTTCCAGACAAACAGCAGACGTCCTGAAAACAGCAGCATCAATAATAATGACACGGGAAACAGCACAGGACTATTTGCTGGTGTCACTGGGAAAGATAACAGCAGTGAGCGAGGTGAAGACGGAGAAGAAGCAGAAATTGAGAAGAAGCTGCAGCAGCCAGAACAGGTTTCGAGCAGAAATTCAGAGTCTGAGCGAGAGGAAAGTGCCTTGATGAAGATCACCACCACAGCCAAGTCAACGGCACGAGACTCGACCATTGGTAGCATCGCAAATGATTTAGGAATGGGACGGGGCTAATGATGCCTCAGCTGGAGTCAGTAAACCTGGGAATATTTTAAACAGTGGAAATTTCTTTAGTACGGGAAAAGCTGGCAGCGATGATCGCCCAGGAATTTCCTGGAGTAGTAATGAAGTTCCTGAGGGTTCAATGTTAAGCACTGGGAAGGCTTCTGGGAACTTAGTGAACTACAATAACTACCCTCCCCAAGTGGAAACCACCAATCAGGAGCCAAAAAATGAATATGGAGATGATGATGATGATGATGACATTGAGGGTCCACTATCAAACCGTCCACTTACAGACCTGGAGATCGGGATGTATGCATTACTGGGAGTCTTCTGCTTGGCTATCATAGTGTTTATGGTAAATTGTGTATCATACCTGGTTAAATTTCGGCATAAGCAGACACCTGCTCAAATTTCTGAGCAGACTGGTCACCGGCATGACTGGGTATGGCTGGGAACAGATGCTGAGCTGGTTATGAACGTCACTGGAAATCCGTTACAGCAAGATGCTCACAACACGTCTGTAATCGATATAGGACCCAATACAGAGCCCTGTGGCACTCTCACTCGAAGGACCTCTTGCCAGGTGTCTTCTGTGTCAAATGACTCCAGTGTTGGGGGCGTAGGATCCCTTGCAGCAAGACCAGTCCGAAGTGAGTCCCTACACTCTCCCACTAGTAAGAGGAAAAGGGTCCAGTTCACCACCTTCACATCATTGGATCGACAAACTTCTCCCAAAACTTTACCACAAGAGAATGGACATGGCATTAACTGGGTGGGAAAGGAGGACAATTGTATGACACCTGAGGTGTCAGCTGCCGAATCATTGCAACAACTGTGATTGTAGGCTCACACGCAGCCTGATTTATGCACCCATAGTGTACAGTATATCTCTATACCAGGGGTGGGCATCTCTGGCACTCAATGCCTACTGCCGTAACCCAAATCAAACTCCCCTGTCTGTAATTGTCAAGTTTTCCTGAAGCCCTTGGTTAGACTTTTCAAGTTTGTTTGATTAGGGTTCAAGCTAAACTCTGCAGGACAGTGGACCTCAAGGGCCAAAGATGCCAATCCCTGCTCTATACCATCACCCGAATGCCTTCTTTCTTTGGGAAAGTTGTTCTGTTGTTCCATGCTACACAGGATTATGGTCAAGATAATCAGTACAGCTTCATGGCTATCATATGGCCAAGGTGTGACTTGAAAGACTTAAATTGATTCTGCCTCAATGACTGATCATGTTAAAAGGGAGAGAACACAATCTTGCTATTATTATTAAAAGTACCCAAAACAACAACTACCTTGAGGTAATTGGCCAAGCTCATTTTTTTGTCTTCCTCAATGGGTTTTCATTGAGAAAAGGTAAAGATTTAAGATAAATTGTCAATCTTTCTCTAGAGCCAAACACTGAGTCACTATCTTATGTTTGTTTGTTACTCTGCATCCTTCCATTTTTTTTACACAAAAGCGCATGTGATTATTGTATAGATAACAGTTCACTTTGTTTGAAGATATTTTACCACCCTGCATTTGTATGTACAGTCAATTGTTTCATTTTCCATTAAAAAGCCACATGATAAAGCCATGTGTTCAGTGCTTGGTGCTGATAAGAAATAGAAACCATTTAATTTCATTATAAATGAATGGTAGTTTTTTATCTTTTGTAATCCGTGATCTTTCAATACTTAAATATAAAGCAGTCTTTGCAGACTTTAATACTGGTAAAAACATTTGAGGTAAATCCAGATGTGGAGGTAAATGAAAATGATGGTCAAAACCCCCCCCAAAAAAAACACAACCACAAAGTTTGATTTGGCCAATGTTACCACAATTTACCATGGTTTGACGATATTCTGCAGCAAACATTTAGCTGAGATAAGCAAAAAATGTCCATGAGTATGTCCACCACTAATGTAATATATGTTATCCCTATTGCTGAACAGAAAATCCACAGATGTTTGTATACAATTTTTATATTTCATTTTATTGTGCCATATATGCAATTAAACATATATACAATCATGCAAAGTCAACGGTTTAAGATATGAGACATACAGTCTTAGTTACACAATAAATATTTTATATATTTAGATATCCTTTAAACACAAACCTTAATCCCTGAACAAACATACATTAATGAATAAATTAAATTCAATTAAAATCCTACCAAGAGTAAAATGTGCTCATCAGAACAATCTAGTGTTTCATGAATGTAAGGAGAACATCACTGTTCTTCATTTGAGCTTTATAGAGTTTGGCAGCTGAATCAGCTTATGACTGACAGATAATTGTCTCTGGAGTTTATTTAGCCTGCAAATCTTGGCCTTGACATTAAACATTTGTCAAAGCTTTATTTTTTTACTGCAGTTAAAAGCAGGGCATAATTTGAGCCAGAACAAGCTGGATCTGGCACCCCGGCATCTATTTTAGTGGATCACCCACAAGCTTCCGGAAAATGCTATTCCCTTTACATGTGTTTAAAGAAATCTAGTAATTTTTAGCCATTTTTAGTTTGTCATATGTCTAGTCTGTCCCTTCATATTACATATGCACACATGAATGCAAGCTGTCCGTTTAATTCAAGCTGAGATCCTCCTAAGAGGAGGACTCTTTCTTGCTAGAAAAAGATGTCAACACAATTCTTTAACCCAGAAAACTGTAGTAACAACTACTGTAGAAACACTGGCACTGCACATTTATACCCAATCTTCACTACCAACAAGCATCACGACAAAAACATAAGAAAAACTGCCATATCCATCACCAGTCCTTGTTCTAAGATCTCATAAATTGCAATTTAAGCACCGAGTGTACAGTATAGTACAATGTGTGTCCCTTTCATACCTAGTAAAACATAAGTCAACATTTCCTATAAATATACAGTATTTTCCAGTTTATCCTATTCCAGAAACAAATGGCCACCGTTATCTTTACAGTCGTGGGAGAGGCTTGCATTTCCAATTGAAATATGCAATACAGACTTCCAATACTAAAAGTTCTTAAAGACCTGAGACAAATGTTAATCCCATCATACTGTCAATGAAGAGTCTCCACCAGTTTTTGATAGGTTATTCTCTCCTTCACTGGGTTGTGGCATGTTGTAATGTAATTCTTTCCATTTTCTCACCAGTCTTTCCTGGAGCTCATGGTCATCCAGAAGCTTTCTGGACATGCTCACAAATTCCTGTGGAAACATGAACATTGAAATTCGTTGAAAAAGGTTTCAGATGGCACAGCTGGTTTTTGGATTTACACTGGATTTAAGCATCTGCAATGGATTTGTATATGAATATAAAACATTTTTAGTCCATGAAATTCCATAAAATGACCTATTTTCATAGAGTTTATTCACACACACACACACACACACACACACACACACGTTAGTACACTTATTAATGAAAAATTGTTTAGTATGTTTATTTAGTAAGGTGAATTACTGTACGAGTACATCGGCAAGCATCAGATTTAGCTGAAAATCCAGCTTTGCCATCACAGGAAAAATAGAAAACCGTTTTTTTAAGCCTTGGTTGAGCATAATAAATCAATCAAATGAATCATTTTATATTTATGGACAAAACTGCTAGCTATTCAAATTATGAAAATATAAAAACTTTATTCTTTGAGAACAGTGAATTTAATCGTCATGTCAATTGACTGTTCGCAAAGACCCGCCCCCCTTAGTTACTGTCGCTATGTCTGACAAGCTAAGCCACTCTCACACACACCATGTTCTCACGCAGTGAAAAATACATTGCGGAGCAGAGAGGACACTGACAACACGGACAGACCAGGTTACTTTTGGGTTACTTTTGATATTAAACATATTAAACAAAGTATCACCTTTGAAATTTGGTAATTTTTTTTAAGAAATTGAAACAATAAATGCCGTTTTGTGGCTCTTTAATGTGTCAGACAGATTGCTGTGTCGCTCAGTTAAATCTGCTCGTGAACCGATCATCTCTTCCTTATAGTTAATTTATAGCATCAAATAAACATGAATGAACATAAGAAGGAATGTTGTTTTAACCGCGGAAAGGCGTCAGTACACTCCGTTTCTCAAGTTCAAATCCTCCCATGTTAATCTACTAACTCTCCTGACTGCTTTGTCGGACAAAATGGCGGATGGCGAAGTATGATTGGTCAGATCACCTGTCAATCAAGCTCCCTGCGAAGGGTCAATTGTCCATGTTGCAACTTGTCTTTCAACTCGACTTAAAACACCTTGAGCTTCCAGTGACCCCCCTGCTATTTACTCTTAACCACGGGTATCAGTGATGCGCGGGTCAATGTATAAACAACCCGCACCCGACCGACGTTTTCAATAACCCGCCCGCAACTCGGACCGCAAAAAAAAAGAAAGAAAATATTGTACCCGACCCGCTTCCTGACCCGCGTTTTTTTAAAGTAGCCTAGCTATAGTAAATGCTCATCTATAGTCATTGGGCCATAGACGGAGGAACTAGGGGCGCAGCATTTTTCTGAATGCTGTACGATATCGCCTAGTGTTTTGTAATAAAGGCTTGATTTATTCATTTAATTCGTTTCATTTTCTTAACAATTAAGATGCTGCATGTGTTTATCCAGTCTAATCGAAGTGCGCGTTTCTCCCCCGACTTTCCCAACAAAAACCCCGCCCCCTCTCAGCAAATACATAAAACTGACATTACTGAGCTATATGCGTTTAAAAGTAGCCTATTAAAATGGCACAATGGCATTGCTCAGTTCAACGTGTTGGGAAATCGGGCATTTTGTCCCGCGTCAGCTTTTAGTCAAAAGTTAATGACGCGCTCAACATTCAGGATTTCCCACTGTCATCTCTGATGAGCTCGTGCGTCATCCTCGCGCAGTTATTCAGCCAATAAAGTGTACACCTATGTATTTCATAGAACATTGTGTCTAGTAGCCTACTATATAAATTACAAAGGTTTAATTGGCATCTTTATTTCAAACTAACCGACCGACCGCGACCCGAATATCATTAAAAATATTTTTGGATGACTCGTAACCGCGGGTGGACCGCGGGTGACCGCAGGCACCCGCTCATTTTGGATCAACCCGCGCATCACTGACGGGTATCATGGGAGCCTCGTGTTGAAGTTGACTTTACTCTGAAAGGATTATAAACCTCTCTTTCAGCTCAGCAGGGTAACACAAGCCATGTGGAAAAGGCAAACGGTTTTTGTGTCATATGAAAGAGCCGGTCACAACATGAGGCCTCTGCCCTTGACACAATACCATGATGAAACCAGAGTGTAAATGAGTACGTTTGACAGAGATGTGGCCTGGTGAGAAGTGCCTGGGCTCTTTATGAGGGAAACTTGAGTTTGGGTGCAGTTCGAGTCAAGTTATTTGGTATAACCGTGTGATATGGAGGATAATGGAGTCAGTTGATCACTGTTACCAAATTAACCACTTTAGAGTGATGTACACTAACTATCAGTATTTTATGCTTAGTATTAAATATCAGTATTAATGCTGCATTTATTGGATAAAAAATACATCAAAAATAGCAGGTACATTTTCAGCAGCCATTACTCAGTCTCCAGTGTCACATGATCCTCCAGAAATCATTCTAATATGCTGATTTGGTGTTCAAGTAACATTATGTTAAAAACAGTTGTGCTGCCTTATATTTTTGTGGGAATTGTGCTACAAAAGGATTCTTTGATTAATAGAAAGTTCAAAAGAACAGTATTTATTTGAAATAGAAATTATTTGTAACATTATAAATGTCTTTACTGTCTAGATTAACTAGATGTTTTCTGACATTGTTAGTGTAGTGAAGCGCCTAACTAATCATCAGAGATCTTTTAAGCCTCAACGATACTCTTTGTTCGACAATATATAGTCCAGTCTTAAACCTCTCGTTTAGCTACTTACTAAGATAGAGGTCAAGGCTTAGAACAGAGCACAGATGTGACTCATGCTGCACATGGTTAAACAAGTCTGTGGCACTAAGAAAACACAGCGGGGGGGAATGCTGCTAGGCAAATTTAATAAGTGACAAGAAATTTCAGCAGATTTTGCAATGTATAAAACTCCTCTGAAATGCTCTTAAGAATAGTCTTAAGCTTTGACTTAAGTGTCAAAACAATTCTCGGTAAAAGTATGACTTGTCTAAGAGTAAGGAGACTTTTATAAAGAATCTAAAGGCAACTTTCAGCAAAGTTCTAAGACTGATTCTAAAGTGCCGACTGAAGTGCCACTTAAGTGTTGTGAACTCCAGGGAAGCCTGAAATCCTCATAAAAGTGGCTTGTTTTTCTCTGCATGGTTTGCAGATCAGTTGGAAAGTCAACGAACTGCCACACAGTAGTGCTCAAAAGTGTTGACCAGCCTAGGAAAAGTATTAACATATTAACATCACCCTTTATCCAAATATTATAAAAAAATGTGTTAAGGATTTTGTAAGCATATTGTGTAGTTATGCTTTTAGTCAATTGTTTTTATTTGTGATAAACATGCAAAATCATGCGCAAGTGCGGAAACAAGAGAGAACCAGTGGAATTTTAATAACGGATTATGTTGTTGTCAATGCATTCTTTTTTCTGTGAGCTTTTTTGTTTTTCTAAAATCTAAAGCTGTAGTTTGCCCTTTTTGCCAAATAATTTGATCAGATAACCTTCACTAAGTTCAATGTTTTGTTCTTGCTTCATATTTAAAAAATAAATAAATATATATATATAGGTTACAAACTACAAACTTTTTAGGTCATTACATTTTTTTTTTTCTTCAATAAAATCCGACCATCACTTTTGGCCACTATATGTGTGTGTGGTCAGTGCCACAATAGTGCTATTAAGACCCTGCTTACTCTGGACCGAAGAGTTCAAGTCATCACTGGTCCACTGCTGCATTTTTCCAGTTGCCAAATTTTTTTTATTATTTCTTTTAATACTGCAGTCAGAGCATTGCGTGGGAGAAGTTATAACATTTCTTACAAAGAATACCTTTCCGATCAAACCTGTATCGTTTATTTAACTCCCTGTCATTATACTATAATTAGGGCTGGGCAAAAAAATTATTTTTTCGATTACGGTAATCATTTTTTTAAATGTGGTCGATTCAAAATCGATTCTCAAAGGCCACAAATCGATTTCTTCCATATTTATTTATCTATCACCCAAAAGCCAGTATTAGTTTTCCTACACTGTTTACAGGCTTGCAACCTCCATATTGCAGCTAATGCTGTGAGATTTTGTTAGTTTTCTCTTAAACATAAAATAACCTGATCCTGATTGATCAATGCATGCGACTGTTCTGACTTGTCAATTTTCAGCATCAATTTTTTATCTTGCATCAAAATCCTGTCTATTCATTGTATGCATTTGAAGTTGGGTTTTAATGTACCCAAGTGTAACTAAAATTAATAAAAAAAAGTTTAGTATACAGGTTTGTGGCTCTTAATTTATTTTTATTAATTAACCACTTGTAAACTTATGTTCATCGTTCTTTTTTATAAATATATGATTTGTATTAAATCTATATTAATTGAGTTGAATCGGGAATCGAAATCAAATTGAAAATCGAAATCGAATCGAATTTAGAGCTTGAGAATCAAAATCGAATCGAATTGGAACATCTGAATCGATACCCACCCTAATTATACAGTAATATACATAACTCCAATACATTATATCTTTTTCAGAAAGTGTGTGTTCTCCTCCTCTCTGCTGACATCTTGTTAGTCCCAACTAGTTTAGGATTCCTCTCCAGCACTCTTAAATCATTTAGGAGCTGAGACCTAGTCTTGACACTTAGGAACCTTTATGAATCACACTTATTCTAGTCTAGGAATAAGAATGACGTCATTCTTCGAATTTTGACACACTTAAGACACAAATTTTACTCTGAGCGGCTTTATACATACGGCCCCTGGACAAGGCCCTAAGAGAGTATATAACAGTTTAAACCGTTTTTCAGAGTCAGTATTTTTAAGAAATTAAAACTTTTACTCAGCAAGGGTGTGTTAAATTGACCAAAAGTTGCAGTGAAGACATTTATATTACCAATTATAATACCAAAAGACATAACATTACCAAAAATGTCTATTAATCATTTTAATCGCATTTTAATCGCACTTATTTTTGCACCGCGGAACGTTTCTCACTGGATGAGTTTAGGCGGACCGATTATACTAGAGCACCAATAGATGGAAGCGTCAATATTTTGTTGCTTAAGCTTATGTATTCAGTCATTATTCAATGGTATACTAAAAATCCATGTGAAAAAAAATTACTTCTCTGTTCTCATGTCAAATATTTATATGCGATTAATTTCGATTCATTAATTACAAAGCCTCTAATTAATTAGATTAATTTTTTTAATCGAGTCCCGGCCCTAATTTTTATACAAGTCCAAACATTTGAATGGTAGTGTATTGTTGACTTTTTATCTGTATTTGATTTGTGGGAAAATAATCACTATGGGACAATAGTAAGTACACTTCACCACTACAGTAATGCATTTAATCCTCCAAATGGCATCATGCAAACCACAAGAGTCAACAGTCTGCCGAGAAGAAGAGAAGCGTGTACTTGCGCTCTGTCATGGAACAGCTCTTTGATTTAGAGGTCAAAGCTTAGCATAGGTCACACATATAGAAGGGCACATGGTACGTCCACATGCTCACAATCTTGAAAACAAATATGAATGCTTTCATTTACAATTTCCTGTGTTTCTCCAGAGACTTGCGATTTTCAGATCCGCTATTGCTTTTAATACATTTGAGATAAGCAAGATAAATGGTTGGTTGGAAATTGCACAGAGGAGCAGATTGCTTTAGGGATAGAAGTTTTGCCCTTTGCCCTTTTAAGCTGCCTTGAACTCCTCTCAGCCGTTTAGCACGGCGGTACAATGAACGCTAAGTCTGTCTGTTCCCCCTAAAGACCCAAAACAGGTTAAAGCTTAGTCACCAGCAGACAGAGACAGCGCTAAGAAGAGGAAGTCAACACTACTCTCCCTTTCACAGCAGCGTTTTAGTGCCAAAAAAGATGTCTAGAATAAAGTTGTAACACTATTGAAGTATTAATATAAAAATAAAAAATAAAAACAGAATAAAAAGGTTAAAATCAAAGCATTAAAAACCTGTATGTCTTTCTTCTCATATGTTCCAAGTATTCTAAATCACATGATAGCCTTATGCGACTAACAGGCTGAAATTTAAGTTGTTTTTCACCGATAAGTCTCATTCACGTTTGCATATATATCCAAATAATGCATTGAAAATTATGCCAAACATCTTTGTTTTTTGTGTATCTCGTGACCAATCACAACGTGGCAAATTTGAATCTGTGTATAGTCAAACTGCACTAATGAGATTTGCGATACAGTGGAGGGAAAGATTTCAGTGTGTTTTTCATATGTCTTCCGAAGACTTGGGGCCTAATTTACTAACAGTTTGCACAAGCTCAAACCCTCTTTTGGTGTTAAAAAACTACTGTCAGGATTTACTAAAGACACAGAGTGAAAAATTAGCGCTGAACAGACGTGGACAGAGTTATTTTTGCGGCTGACCTTCTTGCATATACATTTCTAGGAGTTTCCCTTTCAGATGCAAAATTTATGGGAGGAGAGTATTTAAATGAATCATGCAAGGTTATTTACTAAGGTTTGCGCTAGTCAATTTACAGGTATTTGCGCCGTTATTAACCACCCTAAAAAGCTTGCTTGCTCTTGGTAAATTGCGTTGGTCATTATGGAAATGTTTTGGCTGTGTTCTTTCATTTGTGTGTCGTCAGTAGATCACATGCAGAACACACTCCTATCAGTGCTAATTTGCCCTGTTTAGTAAATCTGGCCCATGGAAAATATAGATTTTACTTTTGTATACTTGTATCACAATCACTTACATTCTATGGAAAAGAGGTAACAGACAAAAACACTGTGATATGATTTCATTGTATTCAAATTAAACCGAGTAATAATCCAAACCTTTGTCAATCTTACCTGAGGGCTTGAGTACAGCAATCCTGTGACCTTGTGCTCAACTATTGCAGCATTTCCAGGAACATCCCTCGCTAAAACAGGCAAACCTAAATCCATCGCCTAAAAACACACCAGATTGCAATACATTAACTCTGTTTGGCCTTGTGCACGATGCATGTACATTTATTCATTTTCCAGGTGCTTTTTATCTGAAGCGCCTTAAGAGCATTCAAGGTTTTCTATCAGTATTTGTGCTCCCTGGAAATTCAATCCATTACTGTGACATTGTGAGTGCCATTTCAACTCCAGGATCATTCACTGTAAGATAGCAATCAAGCATTATGGGCTAGATGATTGCATTTACAAAGCTTTTCCTTTTTATTGTTAAATTCTTGCAAATTGCAACAACCTTTATAACTGCAATTCTCTGTAGATACATTGGCCATTTCAATCTAGGCTTGTTCACATTCGTGGGATAATGAAAAGACGTGGAACTGTTGAGGAAAATATGATAACAGCTACTTAGCACATTAATCCCACTGGGGGTTGAACTAATCTGGTCAGTTTGAACACAGATTAACTAGATCCACGTAATGATATTGTGGTCATAATATCCTATCTAATAACGGGCAAAACAAACAGATTCAAAGCTGCTGGAAATGATTCCTGCACTAGTATTGAGATCAAAATCAATAGCAGAAATAATGATTGCTCAGACTGGTTTCTCTTGGACAAACCAAATACTAGGGATACATCTACACTAATCTGGATGCATCCGAAAATGCATCTTTTTCTTTGAGACTGAAACTCAGCATTTTAAAGACGCTCTACAGAGTGCATACATTTGAAAATACCATTTCTTATATACTTATTCAGCTTTCATGTGATGTATAAATCTCAATTTCATAAAATTGACCCATGTGACTGGTTTTGTGGTTTCACTCCAACGGTCAGAATTTGTTATAAAACAGATTTGATTAAATGAGTTCTTCCTGACAAACCTCTAAGATGGCAGCAGACATTCCCTCTGAGAGAGACGAGTTGACCAGGGCAAATGATTTCTGCATGGCAGAATGCAGCTCCTCCTGACTCAAATCAGCTGCCAGAAACACTCCAACAGACCTACACACACACACACACAACCTCATGAATATGTTATAAAACATCCAGGAACAGTTTACAAGGGGGCATTTCCTTATTTTAAAAAGGGAATTTAAAAAATACTGGAAAGATTAATGATACAGAAATATTGAAAGATGACTGTGCGTATGTGTGGGTCTAGTGGCAGTAATACGAAACTGAGACTTTGAAGATCAAGTAGCCGAGACCGAAGGAGGGAGATGAAAGTAAAAAAAAGAGCAGATCAAGGAGGAAAGATGAAGACGTGAGATGATATTTACCTCTTGACACTCTCCTCAACCTCTGCGGTAAACACAGGATCTATCTAAAATGAGACATCACATGTTTAATAAAATACATTTACAAAGAAAAATATTCACCCAAATGCTGAAATATGCTTTATTTGGTAAGATTTGCAGAACATTTACAAATAAATTATTTGAAATGTCATTCAACTTGAAATAAAACAAAATACAAAACAAAAAAGTCTCCAAGCTATATTACGCAATATCTGTAAAGTTCTGTTCTTGAATATTGGGTTTTGAACAAAAATAGACACAAAAAAATCAGTTTGACAACCAGTCAAAAGTTTGGAATATTTTTTTTTTCTAAAGAAGTCTATTATAATAACCATAAAAATACAGTACAAACAGAGAAAAATTGAAATACAGTAAAACCAGTTATATTTATTCCTGTGATGGAAAAGCCAAATTTTCAGCAGCCATTCCTCCAGTCTTCAGTGTCACGTAGCACTTTCAAATATATAATATAATATAAAATGTGTATCTAAATGCAAACCAACATTTACCATCAAAAATCAACCATCATTGCTAATAATTAAAATCCTTAAAAACACTTATCAGTAGCCTACTGGTCATAAAAGCAAAAAGCAGTCCTAAAACCTTAGTTTAATTCACATTTTTCCACACAAAATTTAGGGGCCATGTCCTGTAGAAGCAACATGAAAAGTAACTTAAGGTCACGTTGTGATGAGAAATCAGATGAATGTCTTTTCGTTATTATGCAGAAGTTCCTGCGGCTTATCTTTGCTTATAAGCAATAAAGAGCACAAATCCCATGTTGTTGATTTTTTCCCTCTTGCTCTTTTTGCCTGCCTGTAAAATCCTGTCAATAATACCAAATCATGGCCTGTGGACAAGACAACGTTTCATACTGATCATAATTTCCTACAAGGCCAGTTGTCCTAGGAAAAAAAAGAAGAAAAAAAAAACCCATTTGAAAATCCCATAGATTTCCAGAGATTAGGGTCAGGGCGGGGTTGTTGCTCAATCTGATTCATTACGATGAAGGCTTTGCGTGTATTAGCTGGCCGGGGCGGCTGCAGCACATGCAATTTGGGTCAAAGATGATATGAGCGTGTGAGCGTGGCACAGCCTCTCTACAAATCCTGTTTGTTTTGATTCCACTATCTGCCTATTCATTCTTTCTAAGTGAAATGTGATATTTGATGTACATTTGAATCCAATAACGATAGCAAAATTAGAGATCATTGCTTTAACTGAAGCTACTGGATAAGAGGAAACCGTGTGATCAGCCCTTCCCACAGAATATGCTGTTTAATCATGGCCCAAAGGAGCACAGTATAAGGTCAAGAACTATATGCAAGAGCAATTTAGCACAGAATAAAGCTTTTAAACGATCATTATATTACATTTTAAATGAAAAACTGAAAATAGGTCAACGGGTGTATAGAGTTTTACATTACATGGAACAAATCCCAACAATCCAAGATCCTTAAAGAAATATGAAAATATGTTTTTATAAAAAGTTAGCAAAACGTTGTGCTTTTATCAATGTTAATGCAGTTCTGATCACAGGTTGAAAAAATATGAAGAAAAATTGAATTCCAAACCCGTAAGACTTTCGTTCATCTTCGAACCACAAATGAAGATCTTTTTGATGAAATCTGAGTTATGTCTGTCCCTCCATTTACGGTCTACCATTACTGATGTGTGCGTTAATGAATGTTTATATGTGAATAAAAACCTAAATTCAATCTGTTCATCATATAAAGCGATCGTGTCTCTTCAGCAAATGTGGACTAAACCGCTCGATTCATATGGATTAGTTTTACGATCTCTTTATGATCTTTTAAAACGTCAAAGTAGTTGCGTAGACTGGCAATGGAGGGACAGAAATCTCTAAGATTTAATTTAAAACATCTCCATTTGTGTTTTGAAGACGGACAAAAGTCTTACAGGTTTGGAACAACATGAGGGTGAGTAAAAAATTACACGTTTTTAATTTTGGGGTGAACTAACCCTTTAACCCTCTGGGGACCAAAAACGCGCCGTTCTCATCATCGTTCTGGCAGCTCATTACTCTGCTAATGTGACACGCCCATGGAGAGCGCGCGCTATTCAAACGCAGATGATCTGAAGCAACACATCCAAACCAGTCAACGCCCACAACAGCTGGAAAACACACTGTAGTGAGGAATAATATTAATCGTGATAATCCTGGAAATTTTACCTCAAATGTGCTGGAGTAGCCTAACAACGGATCCAGCTGCAGATCAGTAAGTGCTTTGTTCTAATCGCAATATGAAATGGTGTCTGTAAACCGCAAAAGACTGTTTAAATTTGAATCGCGTTTGTGTTTGAATGAATGCACGGCACAGATGCATGCTGTTGTTTACTACAGCTCGTGTGTGTCTGTGTGAATGAATTTAGCTTTTAGCAAACTATCTATATTGCCTACTGAGATGAGTAAAAATCGACTGAATACGTTGAAATAAATGTGTATAAGCAACATATTAAACTGCAAATTAACATTTATGCCCTAATATATATTATAAAAGACGATATGTTACAGACGAAATATGAAAGACAAAATTTAGTTTTGAATAGATTATAAAGTTTTTACTGCCACATCAAACCTAATTTACAAGGTGCAAACAAAATCTTAAAAGGTCAACATAAGCCTTCTCTTTAAATTAATTTTGTGTTTTATTAGTGACAAATTTGGGGAGAGGATAGCCTACATATTCCAAAACTTTCTGAAAATACGAATGAGAATTAACTGCACAATTACTAGAAATGTTTACCTTGGATATTATACAATTTGCAAGCATACACAGTTTGTGGGAATTTTTTTTTAAGATGTTTCCAACTATGAACCAATTCTGTAGTTTTATATATATATATATATATATATGTGTGTGTGTTGTCTTTGCATTCTTTCTTGTGGCTCAGTGACACCTATGAAAGGCTCATTAGTATGCAGCATTAGCAGGTCTTTGTCTTCAGGTGTGAATTAGGACATTATTCAAGACCTTGTTGGATCATTCACGCCCACCTGCATATTGCCTTTGCAAACAAAAAGTGTCTTACAAAATTTAACTCAATATATTGTTTAATGTGAACGATTAGCCCGGATGATTTTCAGATCATTTTGAAGTAAAAACTCTAGTCGACAACATCCATTAGTCAAAAGTATTGTGGGAATATGTGAAGTTGGTTGTATGTGGTCTTATATCAGAAAATTTAAGTTTGAGTTTTTTGAATAACCATGCATAAATAGTATTCTCTCAAAAATGCAAACATGTACATACATGTTATGATAGCCATGTTCGTGCTAAATAGAGTGTGATTACACCTTTGCCATTAATATGTTTATAAGCAACTGAAAAAAATACAAATATCAGGGCATGTCAAAACATCTCAAGGACTCCAAAAACACCTTGGTCCCCAGAGGATTAAGAGCCAGTGGGTGTAAACTTTTTGAATGATCGGGGTAATTTCTACTTATTTTGTCTTTGGGGGGAACATATATATCTCATTTAGCTTCTAAACGGCAGTGCTAAAAAACACACACACACAAAAACACATCTCTTTAAACAAAATAAGGAAAATGTGAAAAATCCCTCAGTGTGAAAAGATGGATCTCAAAATCATATAGCCACTGTTGGAAAAGGGTTCAAATATGCAGCGGATACTGGAAAGACAAAGAAACAGGACCTAGAGGATTCTCATGACTGATATTTGATAATCTGGGTAACATAAGATTCAAGGGTATGCAAACTTTTCAACTGGTTCATTTGTGTAAATTCGGTTATTATTCGGCCTTGTTGACTATATGTTAACATCACTTATGTGAATCAGCTTATTCAGGACAGTACTAAAAAATAACATGAAATTTTTATGATCTGTCAATTAACATTTATTTATTTTGTTATTAAAAAAATATATATTCTGCAAGGGGCGTGTAAACTTAAAAGCAGAACTGCATATTCATAAGGCATATTATGTTTTCACTGTAGTACTTGTTTATTAAAGCAAAATAAAACAATTAAAATCAAAAATGTTCTCAATGTTGGTTATCTAACACTTAAATATAAAAAAAAACAATCAGTATTGGTAGTGTGTAATGTATTAACAAGTTATCATGTTTGTTTCCTTTCAACAACAAGTTAACATCTTGAATCACTTTTAAAATAATAAACTCATTAGAAATGAGAAACCACCAATAAAACCCAATTGAAAGAAAATGTATTAGTTGCTGTTAATTAGAAGCACCTACAAACAGGTACAGTAATTAAAGAGGCATGTTTCAGAATGTTTTAGGAATGCAGCTTTAAATATTATTTTCAAATCAAACCAAACGGAGGCGGAAAAGACACAAGACATCTGGGATCCATTTGATGTCATCAACATGAGCCCTCCCCTCCCCAAAGAAACAATGAGTCTCACCACTCTTCAGATATTCTTATCAAACAAAAACACACCACAGCTTACAAGAACATGCAAGCAACTGGCAGTGTCATCGGTTTGCCCGGAGCCAACCACACTCAAACAAGAAAGCCTTTGAACATCACTGGAGACGCAAATAGACAAGAAAATAGGAAAATGTGTCTCCACCTGATGTGTGAATCTCAAAGAAACATCACAGCACATAAACAAAAGTCACTTTGTGGCAGAAGGAAGCATCGCGTCGTTGTGGTGAAATCGCTGGGGCTTGAGGATGGGTGGCTGCAGAAATAGGCCACACTGAAATACTCAAGGTACTGAAGTTCAGGAAGAAATAAAGGAACAGTGAAGCCACCACGAGTTGGTAGACAGGGTCTGTCGGCAGGCACTGGGTGGGACTGATTCAAATGCACTGAGATGCAGAAAGCAGCTGTTTGTTTTCTTTATTTTACAAAAAGAGTTTAGTTGTTATTGTGAGTGTACACAAATCAAAGTGGACCCTTTACAGTTTCGAATGATGTTTATTTATGACCAAAAAAGTATTTTATGTTATTTTCACTGTTATCAGGAAAACATGCAAGTGACCTCTGCATGAACACTTGGACATGCGACAAATAACAGTGCACATTTATCTAGGTTAACATCAGAGCGAGCCTCCATGTAAAGTGGCTAACGTTAGGCTACTACCGTATTTTCCGGACTACAAGTCGCATTTTTTTTCATAGTTTGGCAGGTCCTGTGACTTATAGTCAGGTGCGACTTATATATCAAAATTAATTCATACTGACTGAGATGAACCAAGAGAAAACATTACCGTCTACAGCCGCGAGAGGGCGCTCTAGTTGGCGGAGTTGTTCAGAAGCGACACCGAGGAAGAACTCAATGGATTCAGTGTTGCGGAATGAGATCGCGGGAGCTTGGTGAACTTGCTTACCGGTAACTTGCTTGTTGGACTCGCTGGCTAATGTTAATTTTGCCTATTCAGCCTCCCAGGTATATGTTCTTTATACTATTGTGTAGCTGAATAACTGTTAATGTCTGACGTTAACATACCAGACACCAATTCAGCCTGTTGTTCTGTGTGCTATTGCGTAGCTGAATAACTTGCCTTTCCAGATTAAATGTCTGTTCTTGGTCTTGGATTTTGTGAAATAAATTTCTAAATAAATGTGACTTGTTTTTTTCTTCTTCATGATGCATTTGCGACTTATACTCCAGAGCGACTTATAGTCTGGAAAATACGGTACTTACAGTACATGTTTCAAATTATAAGCCATTTGAGGTCAGTGGCAAACATTTGAATTTACAGCCCAAAATACTGTGATTACCACATGGACCAGCCGTGTTAATGATCTGTCCGTCACTAACTGCGTGACTTCCTGTGTTTTTTTTCTGTGACTACCCAACTAATTAAAATGTATTCGACTAAGTCTCTTCATCTTGACTACGGTTTAGTCGACTATTAGGGGGCAGACCAAGAAAAATCTAGCAGAGACTCACTTCAATAACTCTAAATAAATAACTCTGATAAAAAAATACACTTTAAGCTACACTTCAAAGAGTTTGGATCTAAAATCACAGTGTCTGAGAAGACAATACATTTGAAGAGGAACGAATTTCCTGACCATTAAAAAGTATGTTCAATAAAGTACAAATGTGTGTAGTATGATTTAAATACTACATTAAGTAAAGTGTCCAGTGGATGAGCACTTGAGAATCTCTGCGGTAATAGTAGGTCATTCAGGTACTTTTTGCCTACTGTTTTATGAATACTATGAATTTCAACATGCTACTCATTTCACATTCAGTTTTTTTCCCCCTACTAATAGTAGGGAAGTTATTCGATAACTTTGGTGTGGCTTGATCTGATGATCTAAACTCAACTATGATGACTGGACAAAAAAAGTAAAAATAAGCAATTTGTGTTGAAATACAAAATGGTGGCCAATCTGGTGGGCAGAGATTCAAATTAAACTTCACTTAACTCATTTTTTTTATATATATTTTTTTTTTAATCTATACCAAAGTATTCAAAAAGCAACAGAAACTGTAAAATAGAGCAGATTTTAAAGGTTGTTACATGAATATTAATGGTGCAGAAAGTCAGAAAGATCATATTTATAAGTACTGTATGTACATGAATGCCACCACAAAGTTGTAATGAAGAGATCTGGATTTTCTTTGAGCTAAAGTTTGGAGTCAATGTCAATGAGAAAACATGGCGGAAACAATGGATGCAGTGTCTGTTTTGACAGTAAATGTATGCAATTTTTGTATTTACAATAAAACTAGCTGCATGTACAAAAATAAGTTAGAATACTGTATGTAACAACTCAGATTACAACACATAAAAAAGAAAAAACACATGATGCACATTGTTTAAGTCGCGATGAAATCTTTTTTTTCCATATTGTGAAGTACACCTGAGTGTAACGGATAATTAAAAAAGAAGAAATGTAGGGCGGGAAATTGGTTCTATGCCTCGGTTAATGATTGGATTTTGAGATGTGGGCGTTCCATAAAAAAAAGAAGGCAGATGAACATGAGCTTGCAGGGGTAGAGTTTAAGTAGACTAAATGATTTGAGAAGTCCTGTATATGTCACAAAAAAGAAGCCTGACATTTTCAGTGGAAGGTCAAATTATGATATTTTGATAAAAATTGAGAGGTACCGATGTATCGGCCACCGATATTTATCGGCAAACTTTTGATCAATTTAAAACCATTGGCATATTGGCTATATCATGAAAAAGGCAGATATAACAAACCAATGGTTTATTAATTAACTGTGTGAGTTGTATAATGCCTGTTGCATAATCCAATGCTTTTCTCTGGGCACAAAAATTAAATACTTGCTAAAACAAATAGAAATGTGTAGAAAACACAGCAGGGCTCGACAATAAGGACAGGCCAGCGTGAACGACACTCAGGACAATTGACGAAACTGCAACTGTCCCGATCAAGCCAGTGCTGCATCTTCACAAAAGTTTATCCTTTTCACACGTTTTTAAGCCTTGCCAATTTAAATATTCAAGCATAAGAAGACATGAAATAGACCTCAATTGCACTCACTATGAGAACTTTTTCATTTTAATGCCTGTTGTATTATTTGCAGTAAAAGCACATACCATCTGGCTCTGACCAAATTGATCTGAATGCACCTGACGTCGTAATTACAACTTCCCAACTTGTTAATACAAACTTCCCAGAACAACTTGAACACACCATTAGACCCCGTCCGATCAGTGTGCCAAATTTCACAACTTTTCACCATATGGTTCCCTGGGCTGTCTTAGACACTCAGCCAGAAAAAGAAAACAAATATGGTGAAACTAAAATACCGTTGCTGCTTGATCCCAAATAGAACATGCAGTCAGACTTCTATAGTAAAACTTTCACGGATTAGAAAGGAAGTAATTTGGGCTTTGGGTCTTGTGTTGACTTGCTCTGTTCCAGTTTCTCTTCTATCCTTTCCCCCAGACACACTCAGGGAAGCAAACATTTTTTTTTTTGCCTTGAGCTTGTTTGTTTCCTCCTCCCTTTTTTCAATCTTTTAAAATCTCTTTATTTCTAAAAATATTTGACCATGTTTGTGACTAGTCTCGATTCTGCCCAGAGGGGGAGGGTGACCTCTCTACGGGGTTGGCAGAATGGCAGCACCTAGACTTGGCACATAATCAGGAGTGGCAGATGGCCTGCCACGGGCTAGCCATTAGCTCCTAGCAGCTAACAAGCCTCCCCTAGCACCATATAGCACTGCAGGCCTACTAATAGTCCAAAGCTTATGCTAGTCCCCCGCAGCCCCAATCCTTTCCATGATTCCACTGCTCTAGCTTGAGTGAGCCTCTAAATGCCTCTGATAAGTCCAGCTTAATGCATGCTAATGTTGTTATCTTTGCTACATCCAATTAGCGCTACCTTGGAATCTACAGAAACATGTTGCTCACATGCGCAAATACTGACACAGCTCCTTTGAAAAGGATGTTAGGGTGTGTTATGGGCTTTTGGAGAGGTTAACTAGTCACGGGAGGATATACAGCACGTGTGGAAGCGTTTCACAGCTTTACCTGTGGTGATGACAGCAGGGTGGTTGTTAACTGGAATAATTAGACCAGGGCTTGTCAACTACTTTCTTTCGAGGAATAGATTATCTAAGAAATGTACAACAATGTACACTTTTTAGTTGCTACTTTTATTTTTATTTTTCAGCAACCAGATGTTTTCAAAGTCGAGTAGCTGATCACTGAACAGTCGAGCAAACACGATAAGCAAACATACAGTACTCATAATAATTTTTAAACAATCTAAATGATAAAATAATCTGATACACTTTTTTTTTTAATAGTTCATTTGAACTATGAGACATAAATAACTACATTTCTGTTCAAAAGTTTTGGGTCGGTACGATTTGTAATGTTTTTGAAAGAAGGCTGTGTATGTATTTGATTTTAAAAAATGCAATAAACCAGTAAATTAGGTTTTATTAACAAATTTTGAGAGGAACACATTCAAATGATCTATCCAATCAGCACGAGTTTTCCTCAACAATTTTACTGCACCCCTCCACCACCCAGACTCCTATACTTGTGGCTGGTCCCTATCCCAGCTAGGGATACGGGGGAAGTACTCTGGGTTCTGGCCAAATTCTGAGCTTGGAGCCCTCCCCGTGGACAGCAAGGTAATTTGTAAGTATGAACTCGAGAAAATTGTGAAATATTTTTACCACTTAAAATTTAATTTATTTCTGTGATGGTAAAGCTGATCATTACTCCAGTCTTCAGTGTCACATGATCTTTCAGAAATCATTCTAATATGTTGATTTGGTGCTTAACAAGCATTTCTTAACATTATCAATGTTGAAAACAGTTGTGTTGCTTAATATTTTTGTGGAAACTTTTAAAAGTTCAAAAGAACAGCTTTTATTTTAATCAAATATGTGTGTCTGAAAAGCAGTTTAAGAAAATCAAAGGGTCATAAAAAATATATTGACGAGCAGAAACTGGGCTGTGAACCACTAGTTGTCACCCTGAACTCGAGGCTCGTCTTATTAAAAATCATACTTTCTTTCTTACCACTGGGCCAATGATGATGAGGACCACTAGAGGGTTCTGACTGTGCCATTCTGTAAGAGAGAAAATCAACGAATTTGATTGAACACACATAATAATGTCTATTAACAATAACAAAAATTCAAATGATACGGTTTACGGTCCATGAAGAATGATGTACAACTGATTTCATAGAGCAGCATTACCTGCAAAAGCTTCTAAAAGATACAGAGGATCCTTAACTCGTCTGAGTCCACATACCAGAAGAAAAACATGTAGATTTTCCACTTGCTTGGTAAGCACACCTAAAACACAAGACAAAGAATGTCACATCAAGACAATCTTGGTATCTTTAAACATTGCATCATGATTTAGTTTTGGGTACTTTTCAAATGCCTTTTATGTATAGATTTGATAGTTTACCCCAATGATGTACATGACTTTCAATCTTAAAGAGGTCATGATATGTGAAATCAATATTGAGGGATTTGTGACATCACACGTCTCCAGAGCAAGACATCGACAAATATATTTACATCATCGCACTATAGGCCCCGCCCACTGGTGTTCAATTGCTTAATGGCTGACATTTGCCTACACTAGATGTAAGAGTTGCGTCGCATCAAAAGCATGTAAAACCCATTATAATAACTGATGCTGTCTACACTGGATACAGTAGAGGTCTTGAGTCTGCTGACAACAGGACAAATGGAAGAGTGGAAAAATCTTCGCTTTGACGTGTCCGTTTGCGTCTCTGTACAGACTTCAGAAGGATCCCAGGATGGTTTATTTTAATGGCGTTCCTGATCGAGTCTGAGGATTATACGTTTGTTCAGAGTGTGTAATAGAGAGTTCGCAAAGAAACTTTTGTTGAAAGATTAATCCGCCAACTGTATTGGATCTGACTGCATCACAAACGACAAGTAAATGATTTCTTAAGGCTTTGTCTGTAAATGACAGTTTTATATGGATAATAAGGGTTTTCAAAACACTTACTTGCGTGCAATAGCGAATGGGCGTTGATACCGTTTTCATATGCAATGACGTTAGCCAATCATAACTGTGGTCGTTTACTGACAAGCCTTAAAGGAGCTGCCCCTTAAAAGTGGATCATTTTAGACAGAGGGTCAGAATCAAGATCAAAAAAATATTTTTTAATTTAATATTTTGTTTTTTTGTGTGTGCAAAAAAACTTTATTAACATTATAAGTATGTTATACTTGAAAGTATGTTATCCGCAAGGAACATATTCAAATAAAATAAAAAATCCATGACATGACCCCTATAAACTATAAAAAAAATCAGTTTATAATAGTTTAAAACAAAGAGTGAAATAACATACTGTATTGTACAGTATGTTATTTCACTCTTTGTTTTAAACTATCATAAACTGATTTTTTTTATAGTTTATAGTTGAAATAATATACTGTACAATGAATATTGAAATGGTTTGTTTAGTGATTTATAAACAAAAATCTATTTCCAATTAAGTTATATTTGGTCAAATTATGCCGAAAAGTGTGAAAATATTATTTAGTTGTGCGTGTCTTTAGGATTCATTAAATGAGGCGCTATGAAACTAGCATAAGCTGAATAAAGGAGTCTGCCAATTTATTCCAAAAATGTCTAAAATGCAATTTCCATCACTGAATGCTAGTCTAGTGTTAAAAGTGCTCATATTTTGAGAAACACCTAACTACATGTGGAGAGAAACTGCTGACCCTGAATCAGATGTTTAAGTGTTTCTGAGCACTGAAATGTAATGTGACATAAATCAATGCATACATGCTGTACCTCCATCTGTAATGAGGCTAATCCATCAAACAAGGTCATAGAGATGTCAGAGTTGCAATGAGCGCAAAACTGATTGCATGCTCAAAGTAGCGTGCATGACGAGTACTTTATCAATATGGCATACATAAATAGTAAGTATGTCATGTATATATATATGGCATGGATTCACAGGATACACAAAGACTAACAACCATCTTTATGTATATTCTTTGGTTTAAAGCCGAACATCTGGATCACTGAACGACCACTGGATTTTTGATAATCACTGAGGAGGATTAGGAAAAATTACTTTGACACATTAACTTATTTCAGTTATACATAACTTCCCTGATTGGAATGTAAATATCTTAAGGAATTTTCCAACCATTGAAGCAAATTATCCTCACCAAAGTACCATTCGCACCAAAAAACATTTGAATTCAAAGGCTTATGGATCGCAACAGATGTTTTTGAAAAAAAACACATAGGCACATATATGTTCATGATGATGCTCCATGTCCATGTGACACAGTCCTCTCTGTTTTGTCAGTAGTTGGTATATGTGGGAATGTTCAGTCCAAATCTGTCCTTAGCCCCAGATCATCCCTCGTTTAAATCCCACCTATTCCAGATTATCCACAAAATATGAGCGTTAGTGTACGCATGAGTGCATATGTGTGACGTTTGCAGATTTCTTATCATAAACTGTCTTTACTGGATAAATACAAACAATGCAGAAAATTTGATAATAACGATAGGTTCCCCCGGATTACTCCCCCATATGTCCTTAGCAAACAGACCCTGCCCCAAACTCATGTCAGATTGTGTCAATGCATTATATAGTTCAATGCATTGATGACACAAGTCATGTGAAAGGGCCTTTAAAGTTAAAGTAGTATTACACATACTATTTTTCATACACGGTATAAATGGGTTTCTATACATGAAAATACTGCGTATTGTAGCCTTGAAATTTGAAGCAGACACAACCTCAAAATGGGATCAACATATTTGAGGCTCCTTTGCATTAAAATTGAAAAACCTATGAATTTTAGCACTACCTATCTTTCAGAAACAATATCTTTATATTCACAGTGTTTTATTCAGCCTGTTTTGGGCAGGTAAAGCCAGAGTGCCGTGCCATACGCCTGAGGACAAGAGTGATAAATCAAATGAACTGTGCTACTCTTTTGGCTACAAACAACCCGTACACAAGCTGCGTAAAGTTGAGCATTGTTGCTTTTAGCAGAAATTGCTCCCTATTCCTGATCTGGAATCAGTTTCTGGAATGATGTTAGTTTCGGCAAGGCTAAGGCTGGTCAGAGGCCAGTTTGAGGACAGCTTCCACTCTTAGACATAGTAGGGGAAGGTCACAAAGGTACGTGATGTGAGGTAAAGCTCTGGGATTAGATGACTGATGTAAGGGTACATGCTTACAATGGTTTAACTCACAGACAAGGGCTTTGAGTGAATTTGTACCTGGAAAGTGAAAGACATTGAGGGTTTCACCTCATTTACCCCATAGCTGGAAAAGCTGCTGGACCTAGACTCACATTAGCTCTACTGTATATAAAGGCATTTCTAAAAAGGGTAGTCAACATTCACACCTAGCGTTTTTATTTTGAAAAGTTCAGCTTTCAGACATTTAACCTTCATGTATACTATATACAAATACTTTCGTGAAGTCAAGCACCAGATAAAATGTTTAATATTTCATTATATTATAGTAGATGTTTATTTAGGGCCTTATTATTTCCAGTTTCAGAATCTAATTAGAAAATTGTAATTTAATTTGAAAACAGGGGGCAGAACTGCAATTCAAATTTTAATGTAAGGAAGTAGATTTAAAAAAAAAAATTAATGAAATTTATAGGAATATTTTTTCACTAGGCGCATTTCCATTACAGATTTGCGGAATTTTTTTCCGATATTTTCTAAATGTCGATAAAAAACTACTGTGAAATTACGTTTCCAATAACCGATGTTTTGTGACTTAATTTTTTCCTCTCGCAATAAGTCATTCCAACAATTATGGCAACGAACGGTAGGTTTATGTATATCCCAGCCACAGCACTAGACATTATTTTTAATAGAAGGAGACATAGGCATGTTATCCAAGCATTAAAGGCAGGGAAAGCCACTTATAATTGGGAGCAGCTGCGTATGAGATGTTTCTAGGTGTTTCTCCCACATATCTGCTTTCAGGTCTTGATTGTGGCATTTCTTAATGGTTTAGAATCCAGTATTCCTCTAATTCTTTTGTCTTTTATGAGTTTAATAAAGAACTCTGTCTCGTCTTCTGTCCAAATATACCGCACCATCTACGTCAGGTGACCTGTAAACGCACAAAAACTGTTTCCATTGCAGTTTTGCGAAATATTCATTTTTCGTACTGCCTGAAAAACCACTTCATGCGAGCGTAGAAACTTTTTGGAAATTGACGTGTTTCCATTGGCCGTATTTTCAATTTCAATTAGAGCAATTTGAAGGGTAATGGAAACGTGGCTACTGTTATGGTTCTTTGTATTTTGTGTCATTGTTTTATGCGTTTTCATTTTTCTTGGTCAGGTCATGTCCTTTGTTGGATGTGTCATTGGTTTTCTTTGTTTTATATAGTTGTTTTCCAGGCTTTTTGTAATAAATCGTGTCTGCCAGCGTTACAGTTAGTGACTTATAACCAGTATTGGGAAAAATTACAAAAGTAATGCCTTACTGCGATACTCCCCCAAAAAAGTAACTAATTACTTAATTACTTTTTATGGAAAGTAATGCACTACATTACTTTTTTGTTACTTTTTCTGACCTAGGTTGGGCTTGCTTGTTAGTTTTTTTAAAAAACAACAACAACAAAGTTTGGCAATTGTAATGCTGCGTTCACACCAAACGCGTATAGAGCGTCAAATTTGCATCTATCGTGTCTAGTTGGACGCAAAAATTTACGCGCGTCTGAGAAGTAATCTGCTTCTTGTGGCAGGGGAAAGTGCTAGGCTGTTGTCTGTTTCCAAGATGGCTGATGTTGATCGAGAATTCATCGAGAGTCACCGCTCTGTATTTGCTCTGGAGGCTCTGGAGAGCAGTACAGCGGCGTAGGGGTCATCGTCACCGTACTTGGGTCCACCAGACCCTCCGGAGGAATACCCAGTTTGGCGAGTTTCACCATTTGCTCCAGGAGCTGTGCCTGGATGACGGCCGTTTTCAGCGGTACTTTCGCCTGTCCCGCGCCCAGTTTGATGACCTGTTGTCCCGCATCGGAGCGATGATCACACTCAAGCACCTAATCTGTCATTTATTTTTGTTTTGATGATAAATGGAGCCAGCCTCCAAAAGTGATTAACCTGTCCTGTGATTTTTATCACGTCACTTCACCACGTGACAGCAGCAAGCAGACTCCTGATTGGTTAATGTGGTGCGAACTGACGCCAAAGTTCAGATTTTCCAACTCGGGCGTCAGACGCGAATAATGCACAAAAAGCACCAAATAAAATTGGCAAAAAAAAAACGCGTCTTTACATTGACTTAACATGGAAATCACTAGCGCTCTTTTGGAGCTCTCTCTCGTTTGGTGTGAACGCACCTTCAGTCTGAAGGACATCCAAAGGCACACCTATACATTAGAAGGCGCAGCTCAAACAAAAATTTCAGCTGTGCTGCCATTCAGGATCACAGAAGAATAGGAACCAGGAGAACAAAGTTAAATGCTTTCAGCCATTATTGCTTATTGCAGGGGTCACCAAACTCGGTCCTGGAGGGCCGCTGTCCTGCAGAGTTTAGCTCCAACCAGGTCCAACACACCTGCCTGAAAGTTTCTAGTATGCCTAGTGAGACCTTGATTAGCTGGTTCAGGTGTGTTTAATTGGGGTTGGAGCTAAACTCTGCAAGACAGCGGCCCTCCAGGACAGAGTTTGGTGACCCCTGGCTTATTGTTATGGCTGAATTGGATCAAAGGTCAGCAGCAAAGACATTGTTTAATAAAGTGAGAATATAATGCATAAAGTATATTTGTATTGAACTATTTAATCATTGCAGGTTTGTGCAATATTCTGAGTTTGCATTTTAGCCTTTAATCATTTAAAGGAATACTGAATTTGTTTTTGTGCAAGTGAGATAAGTAAATGTATGCTCACATTTAGTCTAGAACTACAATAACCAATGTGTTTACACAGCGCCTCTGTATGCACAGTCACAATTTTCTCAACACTGAGACAGGAGAGGTTTCAGGCAATAAAGTAACTCAGACATTTTGTAGTAAATTTAAAAGTAATGCGTTACTTTACTAGTCACGTGGGGGAAAAAAATCTAATTAAGTACTTCGCCTTACTTCGTTCTCAATACTGCTTATAACTGATTACATGGTATAAAAGTTGGTACATTTATTTAATTTTGAATAGGAGGCAATGGACTTAATTTAGAACAAACACTTTTTGGAAAGTGGTTGTCTGCAATGCAGCACTATGTAGCACTGTAGAGCTGTTCCATTAAACATCTCTTATTCATAAAGACCTGCACAAGAAGACAGCGAGAAAAAACTTCACAATGCTTGAATATATTTTAGCTTTTAGCTGTGGGTTTAATATCACTCTTGGAGCAGTTACTTAAAACAAAGACAGACTTAAAGTAGTCTTAAGGTTTTCCAACATGAAAGTGCACTTGATATCACCTCTTGTTGAAGGGTATATCATGAACAGAGGACCTCTACTAAAGATTACAGTCAGTTAATATGCGTCATGGGCAAAACATTTTCAAATATTTAAATCCAAAACTAAACTAACGGATTTAAATCAATCCAAAAAAAGAGGGTTCATCAAAGGTTCATCAAAACAAACCCACATACACAAAAACAAGCCAAAATAACTCTGCTACATTATAAATGCAACCGCATAAATGAAGTAAATCTGCAGTTATTCTCAGGTTGAATAGTGCTTGATTACAACACATAATCTCATGTCATCTGGGAGTTTGGATGAACGTCCAACATCATGTAAGCGGCTGCACGGCACAGCTCACCCGCACTGTAATTCTGATATATGACATATGAGGGGCAAATGAGTGAGAAGAATATACTTTTTTTGGGCGGGGACTCTGCGATTAAGGTTTTCTTCTTTGAAGTGCATTAATGTATCTGCAAGAGGCACCGACATGCTTTATTATGAATCTAAAAGTGTATGAATGTCAACCTGAAACAGGGTACTGTCACTGCAACAGTATTTGAGTGTGAACAGATGATCAAACAGATACAGCTGAAGATAAAGTGTGATGTCTGATTTCAAAGGCTCTGCTGCACTGAGGTGCAGTCTAAATGTTTACCTAAAGAAAGTAACGGCACGTCTAATAATCACGCTAAAAGTAGTTCAGCAGAGAGATTAGCCTTCACTGCCAGAGACTGCAAATACTTCACTCCACCATGTGGCTGCAGGGAAAATAGGCTTCACTACATTCTAGAAACTCTGAACACACAAGAAAATGAAATATTTATGGGACTTGCAATGGTGTAATACAAATTAACTAGTAATGATACACTGATTAAGACCTAAATATAAAGCTGTCAGGCTTATTATTTCCTCTGACTTACTTACATTTAATCATTTAGCAGACGCTTTTATCCAAAGTGACTTACAAATGAGGAGAGCAATTAGAAGCAATCAAACTAACAATAGGACAACAATATGCAAGTGATGTGACCCTTCCCAGTTTAGTCTAACGCAGTGTAAATGTAAAAAAAAATTAGATATAGAAGAGAAGAGAAGAGAAAGTGTTTGTATTAATGTATCAGGTGTTGCCGAAAAAGAAGCGTCTTCAGCCGTTTCTTGAAAATGGCTACGGACTCAGCAGCTCATGTTATTATTAAAAGTATATATACATATATATCAATATCTACTTTGAAAAATATATAAATAATAATATTATTTTTATTTATATTTAAGTTTTTACCTAAAAATTTATTTTAAATATTTTGTCTCTACTAGTTTACTTTAAATAGCCCTATATGGTATAATAAATGTATTAAAAAAAGTACAAATATTTCATTTGTCCCTTAACATGTCATAAAAAAACATTATACATTCATTATATCAATTTCTAAGCATTTACAGTTACCTACCATATACAATTTTGGACACTGCATATGACAGCTATAATTTTATTAAATCTGTCCTTTTTATTGACTACATGCACCACAGAAACATGTCTGATGTCTAAAACATTTTCAGGCACCTTGCATGCTGTGAATTTGCAAACTCTTTCCCACAGTAACTTTAACTTTGAAGTCCACGAATGCCTTTGATCGTGCACTCTAATCTAGTGTTAGAGGATTTGTGCACGAGAATGGTTTACGACGGATTACAGCCATCCTTAAACAAGAAAGCAGGGGGAGTATGTCCTCCACCTCACTGTAAACAGCCGCCATCCATATCACTCCTGTCCAGTTTTTAGACTTGTGATGGATGGATGGACTGATATATGGAAGGTCTGTCTATCTATTCTTTTATCATCCGTCTGCCTTCAAGCAGTGGCTGAATCGTAGACAAGCTTGCCAATTTTCTGCCGTCTCTCCGTAGGATCGGTTAAGATCTGCTCTGACAACTTGAGAGGGAAATATAATTACTGTAGGATGAATTGCACCTCAAAGGTTTAAAAAATAAAGACAACCTAGTGGGCTTTCCCATTTGTGTGAGTGCAGTAGTAGACAAGTGTCTTTTCTACAGCTTTAGATCTAAGCGTTCACATGAAAGAAAAAGAGGAGGATATAAACAAACAGGCCTGTCACTGAAGGCGGGGGGGAAAACTAAAGGCAAATAAAGGCAAAAGCAGCACATCTCTCCAGAGGGAGGAGAAAATTCATCTTCACGTTCCACAGAAACTGATTTGGACACACCAATAGTTGTGCTCAACATGTTTTACCCAGTACCTGTCTTCCTCGTCCCCTTACCTTTCTTTCCTGGGTTTACTCTTTTTTCTTTTCTAGCCTTTGATCATAAGGAGCGACTTTAACATGAATGTTGGTGTGAAATGTTTTTAGTGGGGGATTTATACCACAAAGAAACACATGGGTGTATTTCTCCCTCTAATGGTACCTCTAATGGTTTTACGCGCGTAACGCGTCTTTGCATTGACTTAACATTGAAATCACTCGCGCCTGACGCGCTATTCGCGTCCGGTGTGAACGCACCATAAAAAAGCCATCGTTAAGATCAGCCTTAAAATGGTACAACACATTTTAAGCATTTGTAACGCTGGGTTAACAGTCTAAAGTACGAGGTTAATATAACAATGATTGTAAACAGGCATGTACTGGCCATAGGGAGAGCTGGTCGAGTAGTGGACCGATCGAGTAGTGGACCGATCGGCTAAGCTAATGTGTGACAAAACCCCAAAAAACGTGTATCCACCAGCTGCGAGTGAAAGCAGATCGAACATGCGCTGCACTTCTGCCACTCTATCAAGTTATAAACAGTGCAAGTCGCTTGATCAATTCAGATTTGACTCCGAATTTTGTGTTATACAGTGTGGTGAATCTTTCTGAAAACAGTCACGACCATGTAAACTGCATGACGAGGAAATTGTCAATCCAGCATCCTTATTATAATTTACCTACAAACACTGAATATATAAAATATTCACCTGGCTCCGCCCTCCTACGTACTTCCGCTCAATTTTAATTTTCCTTCAGAACTACGTCTGGGTTGAGGTGAATTCTTGTGTTTTCTCCGGTCAATTTTTTACCGGTCCAATCAGCGAACAGAGGGAGTGTCTGAGAACGATGACATTGAGGTTGTGTGCTAGTTTGAGTTAAAGTTTCGTCACGACCAAACGTTAGCGATTGGTTATGGCAGATCCAGAGTGGCTCTGGGCAGATCCAATAGTTTTAAACTTCAACAGGGAACCAGTCTTCAAGGAAGTTAACGCTTGTCAATGGAGAGAGGCCAGACTCTCTGTACAAATGAAATGTACGAGAGTCTAGTAGGACCAGGCTATAGAAATATGGTGTTTTGACATAAATGTATTTATTAAAAATTCATTTGCTGTTAGTACTTACATTAAAAATTGGGGAATATAAATAACTTTCATAGAGTCTGCTTTTGAAGTTTTTTTTATTACAAATTCCATAGTTTACTATTATTTATTTTAGAACCCATTTATATGATAATTCAGAGCATGGCTTTACCTGTGACTAGCTGGCATGGTCTTACAAATAGTTGAACTTTTTAATCGTTCTAATGCATTTTAATTGAAGTAAAATGTTAATTAAATTAGAGCTTGATGAAATATAAATATCAGTCTTCCATAAATTAGGTATAATCTCTTTACCAATGTTATTTTTGTTAAAGGACAGTTCACCCCAAAATGTCATCATTTACTCACCCTAACCTGTATGACTTTCTTTCGGTGGAACATAAAATAACACCATTTGAGAAATTACTTTTTTCATTTGTCGCTTCAAAAAAATCATCTTTTGTGCTGGGCTGGATTTGTCCAGGGCCACATTTTAGCCCCAGTCCAGCCCTGATTGTAAATCTGTGGACATGTCACCAAGTTTCCTTCAGATATGGAGACAAAGCACCACATGAATGTCTAAAGCACATGCATATTTAATGAGGTGGGCATCTAAGCAGTTTACAATGGGTTGTCTATTGCTAAACAATCTGCAGTAACACTGTTGCATCACAATTTACAGTTCATCTCCCAAAAGCAGAGTTGGAGAACGGCTTCATAACCTAGAGTTAAAAGCAGTGCTAGCGGCATTTCAAAATCACAAGTGTGCAGTTGTGCTCAACCCAGTTTATAAATATAAGACACTTGTGAGACACACAATCTCTAGTTGAAGACATGAGCGATTCTAAACTGATTTGAGAATGGAATCAGAAGCATTTTTTAAAGTAGTATGTAGAAACTTTTGACTAATGGCATAAGTCTAAACTAATGGTTAAAGTCTAGTTCACATTGCAGCTTGTTCTGGCCAAGAACAATCCACTTAAAAAGAAAAAGTCTTAAAAAAATGTAAACCAACTAATCAAAGTTAATTTTATTTTTACATGCAGTATATGGAAAAATAATTAAGCCAAATATGCAAACGATTATTTATTTATTTTAAGTGGCCAGAATAAGGTTTGCTGTGCTTGTTTGCAGGGCTGCACAATTTGGACAAAAATTGTATTATATATCTACATGATTATATATCTACATGATTATAAAATGTGACCTGATCCAGCAAAATGAGTCACAGTGACCCAAATTTCAAAACTGAGATTTTGGTATTAATGGAAAGAGGAGATCATAAGCTTTCAAATTATATCATAGTCAAAGTCATACCTTGAATGGTTGTAAAGATATACACATTTGAATTATGGTCGTCTGCCCTCTTTTTTTCAATTGAAAACCTGAGAAAATCGCTTTTAAAGTTTTTTGCCCGTTTTTTGTTGATCTCTTTCAAAATCCATTGCGTTTAAAGGGATAAATTATTTATTTTACAGCTTAATTTGACCAAAGACATTAATATATAACATGACATTTCTCAAATTAATAATATTTAATCTTTCTGGGGAGATCTGCTAGCTTGTTTACACAGAGCGCTGCGAGTCTGACAGGAGGATGGCTGGACCAATCGCGTGCCGATCAGTCGAAACGGGGCTTCCCATTGACAAATGATCAGCGTTTGTGTACATTTCTAAGCTTTTTGCTTGTTCCTATACAACATGTAACACTATATTTGGAGAGCAGAGATAGTGACGTCTCAGGGGATACCCGGATTTCCAGAGGTAACGAGAAAAACAATGTTCATTTCCAGCGAATTTAGTAAAACTTTGTAAATTTTAATGTCTGTTCTTTGAAATTACCACAAAAAAACAACAACTATTATTTCAATGTTTTTCCACATAATCGGCCCATATCTTAAAATGGAACATTGCGACTTCCGACTCATTTCGCCAGAGCGGGTCACAAATAGTAATGTTTAGAGCCCTATTGGAATATCTTTAATTTCAGAGAAGAAGAAGCAAAAATAATCACATATTTGAGGGCCTAAACATACTAGAAACTTTGCACACGTGTCAGAACTGGCGAAAATTTACATCTGATATGAGTATCAGAATTAAGTGTGGAAAAATGGTATGATAGTACCTGGCACCTACACAATTTCAACAAAGTGCCCATCGCACGGTTTCATGTATGTCTATGCACATTGAAAGGGACATTTACCATCACAATACCAAAAAAAAAAAGTCTCTGGAGTCAAAACCCCAAACTCAACAGAGAGTCAGCCAAAAATTTCCTTTGCAAGATTTGTGCAGTACTTCAACAAACTACTCCTCAAGTTTTGTTCAGATCAACATCACATTTGGCCAGTCTCATCTAAAGGCCTTGAGTATTTAAGAAAATAATAAAATAAATAATTGTTTAATATTACAGCACATATCTAAAATAACAGTAAATACATATTTATATGTAAATAAATATTAGCATAGTCTTTCTTCTTCAAATGTTAAACCACCAAACTTTTATTGTGAAGAAAAACCGCAGGGATGCCTTAAAGCCTCTCTTTTGTTGACAACAACAGGTTTATAAGCTCATTTCATTATATATTCAGTATAGAAAGACACATGTTGCATTCCCAAACGCATATCATAAGCGACTTAAACTCAGATCAGATGTAGAGATGGAGTTAACGTAAACTCAGATCAGATGTAGAGATGGAGTTAACGTAAACTCAGATCAGATGTAGAGATGGAGTTAACGTAGACCAGCATTTACAGAGAACCGCTCCAAAACACAGAAAACACCAGCTCATGAGCTGCACAGTGTAAATGAACACAGTGCCATGCTTCAAACTGAAACATGCAGCGGACATATTTAAATCACAGCCCTTTTTCATAATCACAATTAACCATATTGTGATTTAATTGTATTCCAATTGATTGTGCAGCCATAATGTGACCTAGTTACCTTTTAATTACCTTTCATGTAGTGTGCAATATAACTGTTTTTGAATGTAAAATTTCTGCAAAGTTTCAAAGATCAACGTGCTCGATATATGGAGATATTGTCTACTCAAACAAAAGAATTGATTTTGAACTTTCTGAAACAAGTTGTCATTAATTCCAGTCTTCCTACTCAAACCTACGTTTGTGACTAATTTGCATAATGCGTGCTAATGGGCTTCATTGGCTGCTCACAAACAACGTCTACTTGACCAGCCCCCTCAAACACAGTATGTCTAGCCTGAAAGAGTTTGGTTCGAGTTGTCGACATGTCAAAATGATACTGTTTTCTGTGCTGTGAATGAATGCAAATCCACTTTGCATGTGCTTCCAAATGATTAGGACGCGGGCTCAAACTGATATGGTAAAACTGATGCCATGGTTGCAGTTCGTTTCACTGTGAATACAAGTGCTGAGGAGGCCTGCTGAGCTAAAATTCAGATCTGGTAATCGGCGTTTCATTTCCGACACACGCTATAAACGGTCGACCAATCACAACAGACTGGGCAATCTGACCAATCGGAGCAGAGTAGGCTCTCAGAAAAGAGGGGTTTAGAGAGACCGAATACTTTATCGAACAGTTCCAGACAGAGTGAGAAAAGAGGTGATGTGCAATGTATATTATTATGAGAAAAGTCTTGGATCCATGTAAATCTACTGTAGGAGATCTCCAAAACAATATTAGGAACCTTTAAAATAGCATAAGAGGGGAACTTAAACTATTTCAAATTAATTGTCACAGAAAAACTTGTGATTTGCTGCCTATTATGGCAGAAAACACAGAGACTCAAGAGGAGCTCAATGACCTAGTCAAAATTTCCTCTGAATTATGTTTTCCCTGTACTGTCAACCTCTCCAGCAATACTTGCACCTCCAGACAGCTCAAAGCCTCAGAGAAGAATAAAAGAAACAAAACTTCACTCTTGCCACTCACATATCTCTGAGAGCACTAAATCATCCCTGCATCAGGACCTCATTTCCCATGAGCCCCTGCAGGCGTGACTCTCATCATCACCCAGTGCTATGAGGGGGTCTATACTGCACAATCCCAGTGGACCACCCAGATCTTCTCTGTCATGTGAAAACCTGCTCCACCTAAAAAACTCCTTCACAACTATAGACATCCAACCTAGGTGTGATCCAGAGATGACATCTCCGCAATCCCATGATCCACTTCAGCATCCACTAAACGTGGTAGGAGGTCAGAGCACCTGCTTTGATGGAGCTACCGAGGCTTGTGTCGACTGATCTCAGAGCGGTGGCACCAGCCCCAGGGGTCTCCACAAACAAGCATGGGCTTATGTAGAGATCAATCTTCAATGCGGAGCAGCAGGCGCACTGGAGCAGATTACTCCAACACGCCAGCGCAAGAGCTCATGAGCTCAATGGATTCGATATTCTGGGCCTTGAATTTAGCTTTTTATAGAGTAAAGCAGAATGTTCATAGGAATTGGGTCTTTCATTAGTGATGGGCCGATATACAGCAGCCCCAAACGTGTTTGGACACTTATAAATCTGAATGTCACTGCAATACATACAAAATGTTAAATCAAGTGGCATGCGAACAAATGACGCTGCAAGACGCCGAGAACAAACTTTTGTCAAACACTTTCTTTTTATGAAATATTTAGCTTGAAAAGCATGTTTGTATAGTTCTACTGTCTGTCAAATAATCAAAATGCCATTTGAGTTGATTTTGTTATATAATGTTATAGACACTACTGTTCAAAAGTTTGAGGTCAGTCGTTTTTTTAAAAGACATTTTAAAAGACACTTATTCAGCAATGATGCAATAAATTGATCAAAGGACACAGAAAATATATTTATAATATTACACAAATATATTTCAAATTAATGGAGTTTTTTTGACATTTCTATTCATCAAATTTCAAATCACAGTTTCCACAATATATTAAGCAGCACTGCTGTTTTCAACATTGATAATAAGAAAAACTAATGTTTCTTGAGCAGCAAATCAACATATTAGAATGATTTTTGAAGGATCATGTGACACTGAAGACTGGAGTAATGATGCTGAAAATTCAGCTTTGACATGACAGGAATAACAATCACATGAAACATTTTAAATGACTAATGTTATAAATAATATTGACACTTTACAATACTACTGTTTTTGCTATTTTTTATCAAATTGATGCAGCCTTAGTGAAAATAAGAGACTTCTTTAAAAAAAAAAAAAAAAAAACTTATAAATCTTACCAACCCCAAACGTTTGAACAGTAGTGCATCTACAAGAATAATCTACAAGTTCACTTCAGAATAAAATTCCTGATAATTTACTCAACCCCATGTCATCAAAGATGTTTATGTCTTTATTCAGTCGAAAAGAAATTAAGGTTTTTGAGGAAACCATTCCAGGATTTTTCTCAATCGGGACCAATGGGTTGAAGGTCCAAATTGCACTTTCAATGCAGCTTCAAAGGGTTCTACACAATCCCAGCTGATGAATAAGGGTCTTATAGCGAAACGATCGGTCATTAAAAAAAACAAAAAAAAAAACATTTATAAACTTTTTAACCACAAATGCTCGTCTGATGATGCACCACGCATTTGTCACGCGTGACCATGTAATGCGTGGTGCATCGCATAGCTAGTGCAAGACGAGCATTTGTGGTTAAAAAGTATATAAATGTTTTGTTTTTTTAATGACCGATCGTTTCACTAGATAAGACTTATTCCTTATTCCTCGGCAATATTTGTCCATATATTGTCCACTATATGGACAAAAATCCTGGAATGTTTTCCTCGACTGAAAAGACAAAACATCTTGGATGACATGGGGGTGAGTAAATTATCAGGAAATGTTCATTCTGAAATGTACTAATCCTATAAAGGGTTAGTTCACCCCAAAATTAAAAACACAAAGAAGATATTTGTATTGATTTAAGCAAGTCTATGCTTCTGACTCCATTGAAACTTTGGCACTTCATAAATGTTCATAAAAAGATCGTAAAATAAATCCATATGAATCAAGAGGTTTAATCCAAGTCTTCAGAAGAGAAGCACAATTTTCATTTTTGGGTGTCCTATCCCAAAAAAAAAAATTTGGGGTGTAAATTTCTATAAAAAACAACAACTATTATCTAATGAAATGTGAAGAGAGTGAAAGTTACTAAAAACATGTTTCTGCTATGAATCAGAAGAAAATTATTGATTAAAAGCTTTAAGGTGCTGTATATATGACTTTTCATGTTTTACTATTTGGTCCCACTTTATCATGAGTGGCTTTACGTACTATGTACTTACATTGAAATTAATAATTTGATACAATGGACATATTGTGTACATACATGTTTTTACATTGTACTTATATTTTTAAAATACCTGCATGTAATTACAGCAGTAATTAATGTAATTACATTTGTAATTACACTGTTGACCCTTCCCTTACACCGTAACCCACCCTTATACTTAACCATACCACAACACCTGTCCCTAACCTTACCCGTATCACACCGCAATAGCAGCAACAGTGCTTTACAATAAAACATGAACACAATAAGTACATTGTACTTATTTTTCGATGTAAGTACATAGTACTTAAAGCCACTTAATATAAAGTGGGACCTACTATTTTATTGCCAATGTGTGAACAGATTGTAACGAAACTTTAAAAAAAAATCAAAACCTTCCCAGACTTAGGTTTCCTATGAACGCCTATATACTAGTATATAGTATAAATATAATAGCGTAATTTTAATATCTGTAGCATGATGCCAGTGAATTGCAGAGCTGATGCAAGCATATCCACATTGCTATTATCAGATGCTTTCTAAACTGCTGCTTTCTCACCGCTGTCAATTTTGTTGTGTTGATTTTGTTATTTGTTATTATTCATATTCATCTAAACGCCTCTCTCAGAAGTGTGGACGCTGTCAGGATGTGTGTAAACAGTATATCACTGTAAAGGTATTTCCAACTTTGTTTTTATTTTCAAGAATAGAACAGAAAATCACGGTCAAATGATGCAAGTAATATCAAAAGTACAAATGCACCTTTGTTCTTTCTTTCCTTTACTCTGTTGCCTCATCTCCAAAAGAATATGTTATACATATTATACATGTATAGACTCACTGACACACACAACCTCTTCGCTCCTGGCAGGCACTCAGGTTGTCTCTAATCAAGGTTGAGTGCTCTTGAGCCGATTTGAGTTTAAGAGTGTTGAGGCCTGAACACCAACATGTATATTTAATGGGGCAACGTCTGTTTCTTATCAAAATGATCACGGAGTGTTTGAGAGGGATGATGATGAATGCACATGTCAAGGTATTAATCATACAGGGTCTGAAAATTCATCTAATGCTGTTCTATCTATATGTCTATCGTATAATTCATGATGTAGGCTATTTAGTGGAGAGGAGAATTGTGAAGGTGTTGCACCTGTACTGTGTAAGAAGTCGCTCCAGCAGAAATGTAATGCCACTTTGGTCTCGATCCCTGGAAACATATGCAGACGTTTAAAAAATTGTATCCATTTCAAAAATATTCAGGAGGCATTTAAAATTTTATTTTGGCCCAAAACTTCAATGTAATGCCATCAGAAGACATTCAGTATTAATAAACTCTACCTTGAGGCTGCACACAGATTTTCTTGTTCTCACATACCTGGAAAAAAATAGTCAAGAAAGTAATGTTAGCCCCCTACTGGACATTACTATTAGTGTAACCTTTTTGACAAGTTTATTTCTGACTTCTCCACTGGTTTATAACTATTGAAAAAAATGTATAATAAAATAATTCTCTATAAAATCTCTATCAAGTATAAAGATTTAGAGAAGCATAACGAGAAAAAAAAACAATTACATTTATAAATATTACTAATTACTACAATTATACTACTTTTACTTTAGTAAGATATTACTCATTTTGCTTCATTTTTTTCACAATTTTAAGATTTCCTGATATTATAAGGTTTGGTGACCCTGGAAGCCCTGCAGATGAAAAAACGAAATGTCAACCATTACAATTTCTTTTTTTTTAATGATAATAGAGCTATCCATGTTCTAAGTTCATGCACAAATCATGTCCTTGGCTAATGAAACAGCAGAAAATATCTGCTGGAAAAATCTCTGTGCAGTGTGGCGAACCCATGATTTGCCTAAATCAATACCAGTGGAGGAGGGAAAAAACAATATAGCAGCAGGAAGGTAATAAAAGAATAATATGTAAATGGCTGGTTGAGATAAAGTGGATAATTTCTCACAGACGGAGGGGAAATTGGCTGGATGTTATCAGTCCTGGGAGAGGGAGACCCCTGGTGTGTGTGTGTGTGTGTGTGTGTGTGTGTGTGTTTGTGTGTGTGTGTGTGTGACATCCTGTTTGCCTTGACTTCACTATTTCCAACATGTTTTATCCTCAAATGAAACCCCAGACACACATTTTGATTTTAATGCTGTGCTATTATAGGATGCAAGGCAGGATATTGCATTTGTAGCAGTTAAATCCTCCCGCTGTATTTATAGCATCAGTTAGCGCAGTTGTTGTCTCTTATTTTTTCCCTCCTCTAGAAGCCCATTAGAAATGAACACTAGCATATTTATTTCCACATTATTTCAATATTCTTTCAATGTACAAACTTAATTTGAATTTTTTGAGGATTAATTTAACATTTTCTTATACAAACTACCGTTCAGATGTTTGGGGTCAGTAAAAGGTTTTAAAGTTTTTGAAAGAAGTCTCTTATGTTCACCAAGCCTGCATTTATTTGATCAAAAACACGGCAAAAGTCTCCAGTCTTCAGTGTCACATGATCCTTCATTCCAAAACATTATAATATGTTGATTAGCTGCTCAAGAGTCATTTATCATCAATGATTAAAACGTCTCAGTTACGTATGTAAACCTTGTTCCCTTTCAGTCGGTCACGTTCGACGTGCTGACGTAATTGGAATCGCCTTGAGAGACCAATCTACTTCAAGAGTATTAAAATGAGCCAATACACATTGGCATGCGAAAATTGCATCAGCTGCTCTGCTTCCAGCGCTACCATATAACGTGCAGCAGGTGCGTCGCAGATTTGTTTTACGCTGAGGACCCGAGAAGTGTTCGGCCGTACAGCGATGGTTAGTAACCGTGGTGCCGACGCAATTGGGATCCCTATGGAAATCGCCACGGTTGCTGCCACATCCAGCGCCCTACGCAAGACTCAGACCCCCAACTGACTGGGGTGGAAGGCCTGCGTGAAGGGAGTTCAAACTGCAGTTCCGTTATAACCCACAAAGTGGAACTCTTGGATAACACTGGGAAAGTGTGCCTTTCCAGAGGAGAGGGACGCTGCGGAAGCCACATCCTGCCCGAAGGGAGATGACATGTGGAGAACATACACTGGCTGGTTAGGGACAGTACAGCATGGAATGTCACTGGGGTGGCTCCAGCCTGAGAAGGGGGAGACAACACTGGACAGTCTGCCTCCTCCGAGGGCAGCGCTTGCAGATTCACCACCTGGTCACGGAAGGGAGTGGTAGAAACCTTGGGCATGTATCTGAATTGACAGCATGAATTCTAGGCACGATTCGTCGACCAAAAATGCACGCAGGTCCCCT